>JAMKCH010043292.1:0-17215 GCA_023653785.1 Ophioderma brevispina
TTCCAGGATATATCACTGGATACCGTCACCCCTAAAAGCCGAAGATTGTCAGTTGTATCAAGAACAGTATATTCACACTTTATGACGGAACCGGTTTGACTTTACGTCGGGTTAGCACATGACTTGGCATTTAGATGGGTTTAGTTGGAGAGCATTGTTGTTAGACCACCAGTTTAATTGGTCTAGATCAGATTGCAAAATGGAAGTGTCACGGATGTTTTTTATATCTCTAAAGATGAACGTATTATCAGCATATGCGTAAACTGTAGATTTCAGATGGAGATGGAGATCATTTACATATATATTAAACAAAGCGGTCCCAAAACGGATCCCTGGGGGACCCCGTTGGCGACGGCCAGTAAGGAAAGACGTTATCCATTGCAGTAAAGATCCACGAATTCCGTAGGTTTTATGCAGCTTAAGCACCTGGTGCGGTTGAGTCAAAAGCACGGCTATAGTCAACTGATATTAGATCGATACGAGCAGTTGGGTTGGATCGACGATCGAGGGCTGCAAGCCATTCTGTGGTAGCTTCACAAAGAGCCGTGGTACATGATTTCTCTGGAGAGAAACCGTGCTGATTTTCAAACAAAAGACCATTTGCTAGCAGATGATTTTGTAGCTCGTCACCGACAAGACCTTCCAGCATTTTAACAACGATGGAAGTTAATGCAATGGGGCGATAGTTAGTCAATGTTGAGCGATCCCCCTTTTTGTACACAATTTCAATTTCAAGTAAAACTTAAAGTTTTAAAAAAAACATACATATCAATAATAACAGTTAATTATACCTTACAGAGGGTGGTGAACAATAATCAATATTCATTCTGATTTTAAGAGCTAAATATATATATTTACCAACACTTTGTTGAATACCTTTTTTCTCACTTGTCAGTAATTGTTTGAATGTAATATGAGTAGGGTATCTGTGGTAAAAGCGAGGAAGCAGCTTAACTCTAAGATCATGATAATATGGGCACACCAGAAGAAAATGGTATTCAGTTTCTATGGCATTTAAATCACAACGAACACAAACACGATTTTCGAATGGAGTACCCATATATCGACCGGATTGAATAGCAAGTGGGAGGTTACCACATCTGAAGTCCACGTACGCTTTGCGAAAGCATATGCGGTAACGATCACTACTTGCTATTCTTTCTCGCCATTGTTGAATTGAAATATCTTGACACCTATCTTTGAAAATTTCGATAAAGTACTTAACATTACCTACACCCTGTTGGTACCAAACTTCACCAAAACCCATTGTAAAAAGAAGAATTTTTACTCCTGCCAGCCCAGCAATCAATATTATTTTCATCAAAATTAATTTGCATTTGATAACATTGGTATACATATCTATTTCTATCCATACAAATAATCTTAATCCAATATCTAATAATCTGTAAAAATCGGGAAATTATGAGATTATGTCTACCTAATTCAGCCCGTACCACATCATTAGGTGTATATCTATTTGCATTTAAAACAAATTTACACCTTCATGGTATGTCCTTGACAGAATCACTTCTGTCAGAGATCTTGGTGTTGAAGTCTCCTCTAAACTTACCTGGAATGAACACACCAGTAAAATTGTTAGCAAGTGCAATAAAAAATTAGGCATGATAAAACGTGCAATTGGATATAATGCACCAGATATGGTAGCTAAAACTCTCTACTCAGCCCTTGTCAGGAGTGATTTAGAATATGCTAGCTCCCTGTGGAGTGGCACATCTAAACACAATATTCAGTTGATTGAAAGTGTTCAGAGGAGAGCTACTAAGTATATTCTGCACTATCCGACATGGGCTATAGAGATAGACTACTTAAACTTGATCTGTTGCCACTTACCTATAGAAGAGAAATAAGTGATCTTAACCTATTTCACAGATGCAGGTTTGGTCAGTATGACATTTTATTAGATCTTTTGTTGTTTTTAAATTCACCAGTGCAGGGCCATCCCACCGCTAGGTCTTCCTGTGATTGCCATCTTCTTATTCTTCAGGTTTGCAAAACAGAGTCTCATAAAGCCACATTTTTTCACCGTATTGTTCCTATTTTGAATCAACTACCTTCCCACATCAGATCCACTACATCTTTCTCCATTTTTAATCTCAGGTCCTTGATTTTTAACAAATCCCAATTCACATCTCAGTTCGACTCAGCGAATACTTGTTCTTGGCTGACCAACTGTCGCTGTTCATTCTGCAGAGTTTGTTAAAAAGCTTCCTCCCTTTAGATCCTGTTTTGGCCTCCTAGGAGGGATGGTCCTAGAGGTGCTTTGTCACCTGTTCATCCTATCCTTTCACTGGTATTTGTGCAATTTAAAAAAAAATCCTGTTTTTCCCAGTGCAATTTTATATTTTAATTTTGTATTTTATCAATTTTTCTATATTGTTAATATATTCTATGTTTCTGTACACCAGCGCTAAAGTGTAATAAATAATAAATAAAATAAAATAAATAAATAAAGCCCCATATTTCAGCACCATAGTGGAGTATAGGCATGATTTTCGTGTCAAAGATCTTGTTATAGACAAAAATAGGCAAGTGACTATTTTGAGGCAAGTTGTTTTTAATGTAAAAAGAGCTTTGCTGGCTTGTTCAGAGAGATATTTTTTGTGTACTACTCCATTTGCCGTTACTTGTAACTTTCACATGTTATATGGCCTCCATTTTTCTGATTGGACTTTTAAAGATATAATTTTCTCAATTTTATTTGAGAAAAGATTTCTCACGGAAAAGCACTTGTTTACTATAAAAGAGAGAAAAGGGGATTCCCTAGAGTTTTTTTGCAAACTGCACTGTTTAGATTGCACAATAGGGGAAGTGGGGAATTCCCCAAGGATGCTGAACTTAGAAACTTGTTATGTTTTGAGATCAAAATATTGCAGAACCTAGGGAATTCCCCCACAAAGTTATATATATGAAGTGATGTAATTCGGGTGATGAATCCGATTGGTCAGCTAGTGTAAGGTTTGTTTATGCATGAGAATGATGTAATGAATTGTTAGAAAGGGGAATCTATCTGTGAGTAGTTAAATACTAACACTAGAAGGACTCTCTGCCAGCAGTTGAAATCAGGAGCTGAACTATAGCTCTGGAGCTATACAGTATAATTATAGCTAGTTTTACTTTACAATGATGGTAGATTTGAGTTCTACATCTAGTACCAGGATTTAATATTGGATGCCGCCGGAGCTTGATAGCTAAATTGTCTGCTGTCGTCTTTTAAACCAAAGAGCTTCAGTTTGGAATCAAAAAGGGATTCCAGTTTGTGGTCCTATATGAGGACATAAGCGGACAGACTGATGGTGGTTTATTACCTGGATTTTATTATTGTGGACCATTTGTCGTCGTACTCGTCGAGGGAAAGCCCCGTCGTCTTGAACTGGTGAGACAATGATTAATCCTTCAGGACTGATTTTTTGAAGATTCCCTTGGGAATATATACCTGAGTTTTGTATGAACTTGTACGCTGTCATTTTTTGGAGTCTTCACTGAGAGGACATAGCATCGTTGAACTGCCAACGCATCTTTTGAACAAAAAAGTATCAGTTATAAATGGGAATTGTGTAATTTGGATGATGTAATGTTTTGGACATACCAAAATTATTGAACCAAATAAGTAAAGGATCATTAAAAATGTTATATAATATTCAGATCCACTTGGGCCACAAGCTCATTTATTGTGATTTGAAAGGTATTTCTGACCTTAGGCGTACACGAGACTCATAAACCACACCAAGGTATTTGTATCTTATTTTTATCACAAGGGGATACCATTCAAACCACATTTGTTTTGTCGGTGTAATAGTAAGTTCCATTTTTGACAATATTGAGGAGTTTGTCAATAAGTGTCTGTAAATCTTCCACACTATACCAAAGATTACCACATCATCAGCATACAGTAAACAGCGAATATTGCAATGGTGGTGAAAAAAGCCCTGAACGACTGTTGATTACGAGTTCTTTTTCGAGGTCATTCAGGAATAAAAGCAATAAAAGTGCTGATAATATACATCCTTGACGAGACCGGTGTTACAAATAAAGCAGCTGTAATACCATATGCTGTTTTATTACACGAATTAAAACATGTTTATACATTAGCTTTAAGTATATTAAAAATATGACCGGTGAAGCCTTGACTTCTTATTTTTCAAAGAAATGTTTCGGTTGATACTGAATCAAACGCACTTTTAAAATCAACGAAAATACAATAACTTTACTCTTTTCTACTAAGGAGCTTGACGCATAACCCCCGCGGCCGCGTGCGCAAGTGGCTATAAGCAGCTACAACTAACACGGGGATCGTTGCTAATTCAGTCACGGTAAGGTATTTAGACGGCTGACTATGTTTCAGTTTGTAGACTTAATGGACCCATCTTTTTCAAATACATGCGGGGACAATGAATATTAATAGTAAAGAACAATATACAGAGGTTGAATCTTAAAAGGAATTTATTGATGGGAAAAAAGAAAAGGGGTCTAGGGAAAAAATAAGATTTGATGACGTCCCGGCATATGGTTTTATTTTGCTTCGGGGGACCCATTCAGGTAAAAATGACTTACGTATCCCTACCTTGAAAAAAACCAACCGATTATTCGTCAGCGTACGTCGGTGTTTGAAATCTGTAGGGAAAGGTAAATTTTGTACTGTTTAGACATAATATACGTGTATTTTGGAAAAAAATAATGCCTTTGGGCAGAGGGTCATATGTACAGACCTTGATTTAACATAGTCGGATTATATATATCGTCGCCCCCGAAGAGCACCACTGCTATTGATACCTGACACGTGACCTGGACCTGACCACGTGCACACCAAAACATTCATCTCGTTACCGTTTATAACTACAATACGGCAAAGCAGCAAGCATTCTGGATCTCTGTTGTCACAGCGTAATCGATCAAGATGTGAGACTATACATGTGGTTCTGTACAGGGAGGGTAGGACACGATCTGCTCGATTTGGTCATTGGGGATTTCCAAACGGTAATTTGCTGAAAACTGCTACATGCATTTACTATGGCAGTCTCGGGCCAGACATTAAAACTCATCTCTTAAACCTTTGTTCAAAAGATCTTAGTAATATCATGATAAATTAAGAAAAAAATATTGAGTTCCCATCAATCATGCTTCGTTAAATACCTGTGCATAACTCAAAACTCCAGAACTTCCCCTGCAAAAGTATCTCTATCAAACATAATACCCTTGAAAATACGCGCCATGGCTACAGAGCTATGCGCTCTGAGCCATGCGCACCGATACACTCTAATATCAAAACAGCCCTATTATAATTATTATACACCCCAAAAACATTGCAACTCTGGGTTACAATAGTGTATAAGACAAAAACATGTTATTTCAAGGATACAATATCCTTTCCTAAAACCAGCTTGTGTTCCGCTCAGAATATTGTTGTCATTAATCCATGAGTTAAACGGTTGCAAGTATTTAGTAAAACTTACTCATTGCAGGTAACAAGTGATAGCTCTGTAATTAGAAGGTCATTACTCACCTTTTTTAAAATTGCGACATATAACCAGTGGACCAATTTAAAGGAATAAACTGATTTCCATCATTACAATAAAAGTTTGGTAAGTAAGTTCACGAGCACATGAGGGGCATTTTTAATAAATTCACTTGGTAGCCTGTTCAATGCCAAGAAGCTGTATTATGTTTTAAATGTTTGATTGCATTTTCAACCGCACTTTGCTCAACTACCTTGTTAACCTCCTCAGATCATTGACTATCATCCACCTCTTCATTAACTTCAATGTCATTAAATATCTTGATTAAAGGCTGAAAAGAAATGTGGACCCACAAAAATCTCATCTCTAATTTTCACTTTTGGGTTATCAGTATTTTTTGTTACTGATTTCAAAAGTTCCAAATTCCTTTGGAATCTTTACGTTGAATTGTATCAAGTATACTATTCTGCATTTGCTTCTGATAAGCATATCTTTTTCTCTCAAGAAGCATTTGTAGTATGCTTAAGGCTTAGATAATTCCTTAAATGAGAATCAGTATTATAAACTCTGAATTTTCTAAGTGCACATTTCACCTTACCTTCTAAACGTAACATGCTATCATACCATTTCGCACCATCTTTGTGCCAGCGGTTCCCCTTCTTCAAAAAGGCATACATGTGATGCCTAAATATTTATATATTTTATTCAAAATATCATTTGGGGGGTTTTCCCCCACCATCAAATCAAGGCACTCATTCAATAATAGTGTAACCCATATGTACTCCACATTTGTTTATATTTTAAGACGGTCGTATCCCACCTTAACAGTAACTTTCATTTATACCTTCAGTTATCATCGTCGTCGTATTATTTCCCTTCTTGTTCAATTCTTGAAAAACTATTGGCAAATGGTCTGACTCTCCCCTAGCCGAAATTTCGAAATCAGTAAATATTTCCCTGACCAGTAATTCCTCACTAGCAATTACATAATCAACAACGCTTTTGCCTGTGCTGGAAACGTAGGTGTATTCGCCAATCCCTTTATCTTTAAACAGTCTACCATTTACTATACGGACATTAGTTGATTTGCACAAATTAAGGAGTTTAATACCATTGTTATTACATATACTATCACGATTTGCTCTGTGTTCAGTATAATTATCAGAAAATATTTCTGGAAAGTCTGAGTTAAAATGATTATCAATATCAATAAAGTCGGGTAAAATGCCCGTACGTGAATTGAAATCGCCAACAATCAGAAAAGTACAGTCACCCTTTTCATTCAATATATACCCCATATCTTCTTCAATTGTATTAAAGATATCTTCTTTGGCATACACTGAATTTTCAGGTGGTATGTAAACAATACCAATTACCACTATTACATTGTTATCATCAATACCGCTATCAATCCAAATTACATCGGAAGACTTCATGATCAGATTAGCATTGATGTAATTCTTAGCAAATACACTTATACCACCTGAGTTACGAATAGCATTTGGTTTTCTTTGACGTACAGTACTGAAAGTATTATAACCATCAATCGTATATTGATTCTCGTAATCAGCCCATGTTTCAACGAAAGCGATAACATCAAAATTACAACTGTAGTCAATAAAATCAGTATCGTCCATTTTGGTACTTAAACCGTTCACATTCCATACAATGAAGGACAGGTCCCCGTCTATATGAGCAGTTTTCCAACCCATAGGCAGCTTAACAGATGCAACAGAGATATTAAAAATGCGCGCAAGAACAGGGGCTATGTTCTTCTTAGGTTATCAACTCGTTTAAAGCCAACTGAAGAAGAAATTGGAAAGAATTTTCTTATGTTGAGATATATGAAATTTAGCCTATAGGCCTATATATTTTTATACCTGTGTCCTATTTTATTCATTTTACTTCATGAATTCTTACAAATTCTTCTTAAGAAACATTGCAGAATTGAGAAGAATAACTCTTCTTAAACCCACTTACGATTAATCTTAACCTTTATGAAACAGGGCCCTGAAGTGAATAAACCGAGAACGCATCTTTTAAAAGGAATATTTTCTGTCGTGCACGGCAATCGTTTTGCCGGTTTAGGACATCATACAAATTCAAAAATTACAATGTTGGATAAAAACATAGGTGTGTCACAAATAATCAAGTGCAAATTTGTATCGTCAAAAAAAAAGAAACAATGCAGGTTTAGCTTAACAAAACAATTAAAATCTGTAAGGGTATTTTGTATTCAATGGAAACGTCAGTCACAAAATAATTTAAAAATAAGAGTAGATCGAATCGTAAACTTATATAACATTCTTAGAAATAAAAAGTTGCGACTTAGAACTTTTTGTTTTCTATATGAGAACCGTTGTTCAAAATCGTTTTATAAGCCACAAAGCGCTTGATAATAACATTAACGTTCGGATTAAGAATTTTTAAGGTTCGAAAATTTCGTCATTATCAAAATCTGAGAATAAATGCTACTATATACTGTATTACAGTCAACACGTAATTTTGTCTGCAAAACTACTCAAAATAATACTTAATCTACTACCAATACTAAGTTTTATCTGTAGGCCCCTACCGGGCTAATTAAGAGCCAGAGTTTTAGTTAGCCTAACTACTTTGAGTTTTGGTTCATTAAACAGAATAGGGCTAGAAATCAACCAGGAACAAAATCTAAACATAAAAAAATACAATAACTGAATAAGAATAAGCACATGCACGTTCCACCCGTGTACCACAAAACGTCAGGTAAAATGGACCCGACGCGACGGTCGAATTGGCACGCGATCGGTCGAGTTGGTACTTCACGCGACGGTCGAGTTGGCATTAGACGGTCGAGTTGGTTATTGGTCGAGCTGGTATGGCGGTCGACTTGGTTGTCCGTCGAGTTGGATGACCGTCGAGTTGGTATCGGTCGAGTTTGCAATCCGTCGAAGTGACTGGATACCCGTAGTATACGGGTCCTGCTAATAGGGCGCGCTCAACACTAAATCGCTCCACTCGTCCATCAGCCAGTTTCTGTTACGGCACCCACCTGGTGATTAATTTTCCAATATATACTTGAAGGGGGTATCCTCCTGGCGAGGATTAGGTATGTTTCCGCCTCGAAAAATTGCACATTAGCGCGTACTGCCTATTTAAAATGGCCACCATTGTTTTAATGAAAACTCGCTATTGTATTTTTCATTATAGATGGAATTTTATCCGGGATTAAACGAAATAAAGTTCTACCTTCCTGAAGTGGGGTTAACATTTAAAGCGGCACTGGCCATTTTCACAAAATATAAATTCTTCAATTTTCTCTCAAATGATAGTCGAGGCCACTGAGAACAGAGATATATTTTACACATCCAAATAACGACCCCAAACATATAGGGACATGGATATGAGGATAAAGACATCCAGGTAAATTTGTAGGCCAACTTTTAAGGTTTTTTCCACAACTTAATCAACAATGTGTGTATACCATGAATTTTTTGACACGTAATCACTGATACACAAACCACAAAGGTTATAGACGATCAAACAGTGGCATTAACATAGCGTGGGAACATCCGTGTTCCTTCTTGTGTTAATGCCATTTTCGTTTCGTCGTCTGCTGAATAAATACAAAATCGTTCCGTTTACATTATAAGGAAGCTGATTTGGGTCTTAATCCATTTCGGGTGAGGGCTTATTTGTATATTAAGCCCTTACAACCATGCAAAAAATATCGTTTTGAAAAATCTTGAGGGCGCACTATTTTTCAAATTTGCCAGTGACTCTTTAATTCGCCAATATGGCTGCCGGTAGGAGGCATTTTTGTTAAATTACTAACATTGCCAAATAGATGGGTACGAATGCGATGAATTTTTGAGATGCACCAAAAAGAGATTCAATGACATTTGTGTATTGGCGGACCGTCATCATAAAACTCATGATGGCGCGGTTATAAACACGCTTCCGGGGAACATAATCATAAGAAGAAAAACACCACTGCACCTCTTTTTGACTAATAAAAACATAGGGTAAGTGGGTAAGTTAAGCCTTAATTGGTTCGAAACAAAGTTAGGTAGGTTTGTTCTGAAAAGCCTTTACTTTTAATATCATCTTTGGGTCTGAGGAATTTGTTTAAACTACTACTACTTTGTGGGTATAAGTACCGACATGCATCTTAATTAGAAAACATGCTAATTAGAACTGTCCAGTTACCCCAGGGATCCTAAATAAATCGGGATAGGACCCTTCGCATCAACGAATTGGATGCCATACTGCACACTGATCTGCATGAAATCCTTTACTTATGGATCACCGGTCGTACGTGGAGCTGTTCCGCTACGCATTCCCGAATACGTCCCATAATGCATAAATATCAGGGTTACTATCACGTACATGGTGGGCGCTATTACTATGGCAATAATATTAATCTGAAAAGAAGCTAAATTTTATTTTTAACAGGTTGAAAGTATTTTTTTTCTAAATGTATTATAAGAGGCATCAAAATTTAGGGTTGGGATTTATTCCGTTTTATGTAAAATACTATATAGGCCTACATTATGCATTTACCTCGTTACACTCTCCGTTAAGGTGGTATTAGATAATTCTTTTCAAGGCGGCGATGATTAAACATGTTTGGCTTTTCTATTCAAGATTCATCTCACTGCATTACATGCCTGCAAATCGTCTATGGCATTTGTACACAGTTCACCCGCCTGGTTACCCCCCCGACCACCCCATTTATATTCCCACATTGGGGTAATAAGTTGGACACACACTTTGGTAATTAGGCAATTAGGAGTAAGGATATCACGAAAGAATATGATTCACTGCTGTTAATAATTGAAAGTGTTTTCAGAATACTTTATATGACATAACAATACAAATAATGATATTATATTTTTTTGCGCTCTTAATTTTCACGCCTCGAATAACATGCCAAAAACTTCACATTCTATATCGTTTAATGTAAACAAGAATTGCCTATTTTTAATCTTTTTTGGTCTTAAAATTCATATTTTTCAGAAAATTGTTTTTTAATTATTTAATTTGTGTATTATAATGTATTATGTTTTATAATTATATTTTTTCTCAAAAAATAATACCAAAAATAAAAATAAGTACAGCTAATAGCCGTGTCCCACTTTCCCCTAAGTGATTTCATGTGGGGTAAGTGGGACAAGCAGCTATTAAATTGCTCATTGGGGCATATGATTGCAGAATTTTGTTTAGTTTTTTTTGCAACTTGCTTGATAAAACATTATTTAATCATAGATTAAATGTATAGACTTTTAAACTTTTCTCTACTTTTCATTAAAATATTTGCATTTTTAGCAATTAATACTAATCTACCTACAAATAACGTTTTATCTGTAGGCCTACCGGGCTAATTAAGAGCAGAGTTTTTAGTTAGCCTAACTACTGTAGTTTGGTCATTTAACCCACGACCATCGGGCTAGCAATCAAACCACGACCCACACACACTGAAACCCTAACCAACAAAGACAAGTAACTGAATACGCAGAAGACATGCACGTTCCACCGTTGATACAAACCCAAACGTCAGGTAACTGGACCCGACGCGACGGTGAATTGGACCGCGATCCGGTCGAGCTGGTACTTCACGGCCCGGTAACGACCACAGATGGCATTACGAGGTCGAGTGGTATTGTCGGTGGCTAGGGACGGTCGACATGGTTGTCGTCGAGTGGGATGACCGTCGAGTTGGGATCGGTCGAGTTTGCAATCCTTCGAAGTGACTGGATACCGTAGCTACCGGGTCCGTAATAGGGAGACAACACTAAACGATCATCGTCCATCTCCAGTTTTGTACCGCACCCACCCTGGTGTACATTTTCCAATAATAACATTGAAGGGGGGTCCCATGGCTAGGATAGGTATGTTTCGCCTCGAAAAATGGCACATAGCTGTCTGCTATGTAAAAATGGCCACCATTGTTTTATGAAAAACTGCTATTGTATTTTATTATAGATAGGCATTTATCCGGGATTAAACGAACCACTAACAGTACTCTACCGTCCCTGAAGTGGGTTAGCACAGTTCCCTCAAAGCGGCACTGGCACATTTCACAAATATGAAAATTTCTCAATTTGATCCAAAGAAGTCTAGGCCACTGGAAGAACAGAGATATATTGTACACATTAAACAATAAAATACCAAACAGATACGGAACACCCTGGATATGAGGATAAAGACGTCCAGCTAATTTGTAGGCAAACTTTTAAGTTTTCCCAACCTTAATCAACAAATGTGTATAGGCCCTATTACATGAATATTTGACACGTACTCACTGATACACAAACCACAAAAGGTTATAGATCGATCAAAAACAGGGTGCATGACATAGCGTGGGAACATCAGTGGTCTTGTGTTAATGCCAGTTCGTCGTCTGCTGAATAAATTACAAAAGAGTTCCGTTTACCCATAAGGAAGCTGTTTGTCTTAATCATTTCGGGTGAGGCTTTTGTATATAAAGGCCTTAGCAACCATGCAAAAAATATCGATTTTGAAAAATTTGAGGGCGCACTATTTTTCAATGTGCCAGTGTCTCTTTAAGTGTCTCCAAGATGCGCCGGTCGGAGGCATTTTTTGTTTTGTTTAAATGTATAAAATTGGCCATACACGATGGGGTATAGGAATGCGAGAATTATTTTGAGCACCAAAAAGAGATTCAATGGAATTTGTGTCTTGCGGACCGTCATCATAACTCATGATGGCGGCGGGTATAACCGCTCGGGGGGACATAAATCAAGAAGAAAAACACCACTGCACATCTTTTGGACATAATAAAAAACCCTAGGGGAACGTGGGGTAAGTTAAGCTACTTGGTTCGCAACACAGTTATGGTAGGTTTTTCTGAAAAAGCCTTACTTTTAATTCATTGATGGGTCATGGAGGAATTGTTTACTACTTTGTGTCTAGTACACGTGCATAGTAATTAGAAACATGCTAATTAAGACTGTCCCAGACCCCAGGGATCCTAAATAAATCGGGATAGGACCACTCGATCACGAAGTGGATGCATACTGCACAATGATCTGCATAAATACCTTTACTTATGGATACGGCGTACGTGGAGCTTGTTCCGCTTTTTGTTTTTACCGCATTCCCGAATACGTTATACTGCATAAATGAATCAGGTTCTATCGTACATGGTGGCGCTATTAATATGCGCCAATAATATTAATCATGAAAAGAAAGTTAGCTAAAAAATTTTATTTTAACATGTTGAAGTATGTTTTTTTCTAAATGTATTAAAGGAAGCCATCAAAATTTAGGGTTGGGATTTATTACGTTTTGTGTTAAAATAGTAATAGCGCTCATTATGCATATTACACCTCTCCGTTAAGGTGGTATTAGTAATTTTTCAACCGCTGAGATTAAAAATATTTTGGACCTTATCTATTCACAGATTCATCTCATGCATTACTATGCCTGCAAATGTCTATGGGCATTTGTACACAGTGTCACCCGCCTGGTTACCCCATTTATGTGTTTCCCACATTGGGGTAATAAGTGGGACACACGACTTGGGTAAATTAGGCAAATTAGGAGTAAGGGATAGCACGAAAAAGCATAGATATCATGGTGCGGTATAATGAAAGTGTTTCAGAATACTTTATATGACATAAACAATAACAAAATAATGATATTATATTTTGCGCTCTTAATTTTCACGTACTTCGAAAAATGCCAAAAGCTTCAATTCTAGTCGTTTAATGTGACAGAAAATTGCCTATTTTTATTTTTTTGGTCTTAAAATTCATTTTTCAGAAAATAGTATTTTTTATTATTTAATTTGTGTTTATATGATATTATGTTTTTATAATTTAAAAAAAAAAAAAAAAAATTATACACAAAAATAAAAATAAAGACCAGCAATAGCCATTTCCCACTTACCCTAAGTGAATCATGTGGGGAGTGGGACAGCAGCATAATTAATTAGCTCATTTGCATATTAATTGGCAGAATTTTGTTATAGTTTTTTGCAACTTGCTTGATAAAAACATTAATTTTATCATAAATTTAGATTAAATGTATAGACTTAAACTTTTCTCTACTTTTCATTAAAAATATTTGCATTTTAGCAATTAATACCCTTAATTAAGAATAATCCGCAGATTTTGGCACTAAATTGCGGTCAGTGTTGACCTTTGACCTTTTAAGCACTTTCAAGATGGAATAAATCCATTTTGAGTTTGAATGTAAAGCAGAACATGTTTACATAGATTTTGTTGGACACACCATGTCATGTTACCAAATTTTGTTCTTGATTGAGGGAATTTTGTAGTTTGTGTCCCACTTACCCCAGTGTCCCACTTACCCCATTTTACCCTAACGAAAACTATTGATAACATTTTCCCGCAATTTTCTCTCGTACTTCTGGATAATTGCAGACCACTCAACGCTAATTGCACCGGGAAGGAAGCTGATCTAGGCAGTGGAGAGAGCAAGGAGCTGTGGTACAAGTCAGAAACAAAGATAGCACTTGATGTGCTCGGAAGAAACTTAGGTCACCATATTTAAATTTTCCTTCTACATATAGACAATTTTTTCACTTCTTCATAAGCATATTTTTTATTTTACTGGGAAACACCTATGACGTCATTGAGTAGTCCTTAAATACAGTCCACGCCCATTTATTATGATTTTATTGTATCAGGTTGATATGAGCTGTTTTCATCATATGAACTATTATATAGTCAGCTTAAACTACGTTATATGGCCCAAGTAGTAACCAGCTATAGTAACGGGACTCTCTAGGACAAGTCAATACCCCACTTTAATATTTTGTACATCTTGGAAATGATTTAGGGTCATTATTACAAAGTGTTGTTTAATAACGTCGAAAAGATAGGTAAGGGCTGTTTTTCTTCCTGATTCAGAGCGAATATAATTACCGCCATCTTTAAAAACAAGCCTGTACGTAAATATAAATGCCATAAATTCTGTTTAAAGCTCCCAAAATATCACCCAGGTTCTTATTTCAACAATTTGTCATTTTAAGTTCATTTAGCAAAATATGCTTCCTTGCAGCGGCCATCTTGGACGCCCAGATGTTTAAGCCCCCTTCAGGCAGTTAAAAACTTGGTTTCGTGTAGTCGTGGATAAAATTTCTATCTGTAATGAATTATAATGGCGGTTTTATATAAAACAATGGCAGCCATTTTGAAATGGGCAGGACACGCTAACGTGCAGCTTTTCGGGGCGGAAGGAAACATAACCTAATCCTAGTCAGGGGACATCCCCTTTAAGGTGAAAATTAATCACTAATTTGGGTGTTTTTTGCACGAACGGAAAATATGACGATGGCAATTATGGACTACACGTTTTGTGTAATGGTGGGTAGTTCCAGTAAAAACATAAGATCGGCTGTAAGCAAATTGGTGCGGCATGGTACGAAGAATTAGATATCGTTAATTGTTAAATGTTAATATGAAAATAAATAGTGTAGACAATGATCAATACTTGGAATATCGGAAAATAAAGAAATTTGAATCTGGCAAGAAAAATAGGCCTTCGAAAGTACCTCGTGCTCGGATGCCGCAATGAGTTTCACGCGTCGTGTGGAAAAAGTGGTGGCGCTGTTCACGTGCCCGTATCTCAAAATCTATCTTGTATCGGTATCAAATGACCAAGATTTTTCAAATTTCCATCTTTATTTGATATAGAATTTTTTTCAAAACATAAAATATTATGTACGTGGGGTCGAAAAAACGAACTTATATTAAGCCATTTTAACGTGTATTTCAATAGGAGGATTATTTGGTGGTGTGCGCCCTAACAGACGCGACGCTATTCAAGAGGGCACAGTATACAAATATTGACTGCTCATGAGGGAAATGGTGCAAAATAACTACCCGAGGTGACTGGAGAC
Organism: Ophioderma brevispina; assembly: GCA_023653785.1. Taxonomy (NCBI): domain Eukaryota; kingdom Metazoa; phylum Echinodermata; class Ophiuroidea; order Amphilepidida; family Ophiodermatidae; genus Ophioderma; species Ophioderma brevispina. The sequence continues at coordinate 15,346 of JAMKCH010043292.1, forward strand.
CGTAGGCCTACTATTTTCCCGAGACCGAAGGTCGAGGGAAAATAGTAGGCCCACGGTCTCCAGTCACCGAGGGGAGGTAGTTTGCACCATTTCACGAATATAGAGCTGTCAATATTTGTTTTATATAACATATAAGCTGGTGTGAGCTGGTCAAAAATGTGCCTAGTGACCAGAGTGGGGCTTGAGCAACCTCTACCTCTCACAGCTCAATTTCCTTCTTTTGCTAGTTTCTTTTTCCTTCTCAGCATCCAGTTGCCTGGGTTAGCTATTTCCATCTGCTAGGTAGGTTAAAGGCACTCAAGACCTGGGAAAAATCAAGACTTCACCGATGCCGCTGAGGGGTACATACACACAGATCCCCTCGGCTGGCGGCTTGAGTGCATCCCCATATGTTTTAGTATGGGTGACAACTGGACCAAATGCTGAACACTTTACTTTATATCCTTGTAGGCTAGGCCTGTGATTTGACATCCTTCACACTTAGGCTATGGGAAGGAACCCAGAAAGAAATACCTCGCCAACCCGCAGGCCTTTAATCCGATTAAGTAATTCAGCAAACTCAATGAATTGAACCGCGCGGAACCGGGCAGAACCGGAAAGCGCCCGCCAGTTGAGTATTGAATTCTTCCCTAAACATAATCCAAGCTTACTTACCAACAACAAGCAGTGCTGATGAGGAAGTAGATGCTGTGTATGAGGAAATAGACAAGCTAGTCAGCAGTAGCAAGAACCACTATAATATCATAATGGGCGATTTCAACGCAAAGGTTGGGGTGGGTAATCAAGGAGAGTCATGCACAGGTAACTTTCGGCTCGGAGTGCGGAACAGCAGAGGAGACACTCTCATCAACTTTGCTGAAAGACATCGATTGAAAATCATGAACACTTTCTACAAGAATCGCCCAACAGGCGATGGACATGGATCTCCCCCAACGGAGTCACGAAGAATGAAATCGATTACATCCTTACTGACAAGCCCACACTTTCTCAGATGTATCAGTCATTAATAAGTTCAACACGGGCAGTGACCACCGCATGCTTCGAGCCTCCGTTACGATCAACACCAAACTAGAGAGAGCAATGTATGAAGCAACAGAAGAAACAAAATGCAGAAACACTCACAGCTAAGGCTGTGGAATTTCAACTGAAGTTGTCCAACAAGTTTGAGGCTCTACAGTTGGATTCATGCAAAGATCTCGACACACAGTGCGATACCATCACGTCTGCAATTATGGAGATTGCGGTAGAAACTGCTGGCAGAGATAAGCCAACAAGACCTGAAAAGCTCTCTGTGGAAACAAAACAACTGAGGGAGAAAAGACTACAGATGAAGAGGAGTGGAATGGGAATTCAACATGTAGAATACACTGAGACTTGCAAGACCATCAGGCGACGTATGAAAGAGGAAATTCATCATTACAACGAGCAAGAACAGCTGAAAGCTCTTGAAACAACAAGGGACTTAAATCAGCAAGACGGAAAACAGTGTCTAGGAAGGAACAACATCATAGCCCTGAAGAAGGAAGATGGCACTCTAACTGAAGATCTCGATAGGATGGTCAAAAGATGTGAAGAGTTCTACACCGACCTCTACAGCACCAGGCAACCACAAGATTCAATTCAATTCAAATTAGTTTTATTAGCATTATCATTCAGCCAATACATTACATAATGATACAATTATTTACAGTTATTGGAATAAATATTGACATATTTGAGAGGGGAAAATAATATACAGAATGATGAAATGGCATGATATCAAATGCAGGAGAGGTCATAATAAGTCTGATGGACTTTGAGCACGACCCCACCTAAAATATACAATGATTATGATTAATAATTTAACTACTGGACAAGACAGGACAAGACA
>JAMKCH010043293.1:0-27590 GCA_023653785.1 Ophioderma brevispina
GAATATGTGTGGGGAGTTTGTGAGAATGTGTGTGTCTTTATCATGTGATATACTTATTTGCCTCTTTGTGTACAAACTTATCTTGTGTATCTTTCACACGGTGTATAGGGGAAGGGTAGTGGTTTACAAAACGTCCACAAGCAGAAACCGAAGCAGAAAACACAACATAGTGGCGTTTTGTTTGAACAAAAAGGCACTGACCAATCCTAAATCGCGAATTCCGATTTCTTTGCATTTTAAGTTTAATATAAACAATAATACCGTGTCAGATTCTCAATTTGAGACAAATGTGTTTTGTGTGTTGTTGTTGTAGATAGGTGGTTTGTAAGCGAAAGTTGTAAAAGAAGATAGTGTTTTAATGTTTGAGAGTATTTCCTTTTAACAGAAAAGGACTTCAGGCTGCCACAGGCGTGTGTGAACTATTAAAAATGTTCTGTCGCTGCTGTCAAAATAGTGGCCCGAGGTTAACTGACCGTCGACGATGACCAGCCCACTTAAAATGCTTGACCACGTTTTTGAGATTGCTCAAGAAATCCAAGAATGGCTGGTCAATACTTGTCCTGCAAGGTCAATTAACAGAATCAACACGTCTTGAAATGTTTATATTTATGCATGATAGTCATCTATGTTAATTTATAGATTAATTTTCACCACTTATCCATGCATGTTTTTTCTAAGTCTTTTTTCTGTTTTTAACCACTCATTTACTCGTTATTTTATTCTTATTCCTATATGGAATATGATGCAAACTTTATTAACATCAAACAATGTTTGTTTTCGTCTGTTCAATTTTTAAACTATATAGGCCGATTGCTTCTCTTATATTGACTTATTCACAATCTGTGTTGTTTTTCTCCGAATCAATCAAAACAAACAGTGAGCTATAGAATGTCGTCTTTTCAAATGAAGGGACAGCATGATTTGCCGTTTCCAAATCAGCACTATATTTAAGTTTTTTTGTATATGTAGATTGTCGTTCATTGTTGTTTGCTCTATCTCCTCATATCGTTATAATATGTGAAAAGGTCAGCGCATTTCTATTAAGCCCCTTAAAACCACCAATCACCCAAAAAATCAGAATGGCTCACATGACAGATTTTTTTTATTGTTGCAGGTACTCTCAATCATTATTTTGACTATCTTAATTGCAGCTAGATTTATCTCCAAAATTATATCGGAGTTTGGTTGGTCAATGATTTATGCCTATGGTTTTCTTTCGGAGACAAATGGATTTACTGAATTATTCAAATTTCCTCCAAGATGGCCACCGTTACCATGGCAACGGAAGGGAAAATGAATAAATATTTTGCTATTAAAATTTTTTATTTTTTTTATGTAAATTAAAATTAATCATAGAGTTTTTTTTTACTTTTTTTATTTTTACTCTAAAAATATGTTTGTTGAGGTTTAAAGGGCCTTGTCATTTGCTATCTGGCCATTTTAATGAGTTTGGTGTTATACGGTGATTACGTTGTTGCCATGGCAAATTCAGTTCTACCACTTTTCAAAGAACCCAACGATGACATTGGACAGAATTCCAATATCTTTTAAATGCATTTTTTGATCAACGATAAGCGTCACCTAACAGCAATAATCGCATTGTTGTCGGGAATGTTGCGAGTTCGAGTCCAGTCCCGGTGCGAAAAGACCTGTTGCGATAGAGTCAACTATTATATAACCAACATTTTTGGGTCCCATTTTAGGTCAACTTTTTTATCCCCTTCTCTAAACCGCCCCCAGCTAACACTCCCCTAGCTTGTCTCGGTGTCATGTTCGTTGAGTTGTCCGATAGTTTCCCTGCCTTGGCTTCAATGGTGTCATGTCTCTGGATGTGAACGGAAAGTAGAAAAGGGAACAAAAATGAGAGGGGTAGAAGGTGAGGTACGAGGGGAGAATATAAACGGGAAAGAGGAAGAGGTTGGAATAGAAAAACAAGATAATAAAAACAAAAGGATAGAGAGAATGATTGCCGCTGCAGTCCGGAAAATTTTTGATTCCCCTCCCTTTGTGCCTGGTTTCTAGTGTCAGATTACGTTCATTTTGCGCTTGTCCTATATTGGGTTGCTAATAACACGAGATTTGTATGGAGAATTTAATCCAGGGTGCAATGGTTTGGGTTGTATAATCTTAAAATATGGCTGTTTTGATATGAGAATGATCGGTCGCATGGCTACAGAGCGCGTAGCCATGGCGCGTATGTTCAGGGTTATTTTGTTTGAATAGAGCATTACTTTGGCCGGAGGAAGTTTCTGGAGTTTTTGAGTTATGCACAAGTAATTTACCAGAAGCCATGATGATTGAACTTTTAAGTCCAAGAAATTTAAAAATCTAATGACCGTTTATTCGGAAATTACAACACTATTTTGCCAGCGGGTGTTATCCACTACCCCAACGGATTTTAAGTCCATAATTTTTCTTACTTTATATCATGATATGACCTAAGATCTTTTGAACAAAGGTTTAAGGGATGATTTTTTTATGTCACGGAGCGAGACTGCCATAGTAAAATCATGTTAACAGTTTCACAATTAACCGGTTTGTGAATCCCCAATGCCCAATCGAGCAGATCGTGTCCTAACCTCCCTGTTTACCACTAAAGAAACCCACATGTATAGTCTCATATCTTGATCGATTACGCCGTGACAACGCGATACAGAATGCTTGCTGCTTGCCGTATTGTAGTTATCAACGGTAACGAGATGAAAGGTTTGGTGTCACGTGTCAGTTACCAGGTCACGTGTCAGGCAATCAGGTATCCGTTTGCTCTTCGGGGGCGACCGATATATCTAAAATCCGACTATGTTAAATCAAGTCTACATGAACGCCCTCTGCCCAAGTGCTATTATTTGTTCCAAAAGACACCGTTTATTAATGTCTAAACAGTACAAAAGTTCCCTTTTACCCTACTGATTCAAAACGACGTACGATGACGATAATCGTTGTTTTTATTCCAATGTAGGGATACGTTACGTCATTTTACATGAATGGAGGGTCCCCCGAAGCAAAATAATAACCAATCAATGCCGTGACGTGGTCATCAAATGTTTTATTTTTTTTCCAAAATTTGGCTGTTTATTTTATTCCCAGAATAAATTCCTTTTTAAGATTCACATCTGTATATTGTTCTTAAGAAATTAATTCATTTCCCGCATGAATGTGAACAAAGCTGGTCGCATAAGTCTACAAAACTGAAAACATAGTCAGCCGGCTAAAATCCCTACCGTGGACTGTAATGAGCAGACGGATCCCACGTATTATTTTATCAGGCTTTACAGCCACTTGCCGCGCGCGGCTGCGGGGGTATGCGTCCAGGACACTACCCACAACACCCCAATACCAACAACCTATATGACAACAACAGTGAAAATAATATTGTATACTAATTATTATTACGTATCAAGGCACACACACCCGAGCATTTAATACCCCACATCCCCACCTCACACACACCCCCACGTTGACACCACATCGCACACAAACACACCACATCCACGTACCAAACAACACACAAACATACACCCGCACATGATTTATAAGGTTTTCAAAAAAAATTTGTAGGTTTGATATGTATTTTGCCCTTTTGTAAGTTCTCTATACATGGTGTCCCAAAAAAATACCCTTTAAGCGCCCCCCGATTTCATTTGGGAACCGATTTCAATGGGGTTTGCGTTTTTGAAAGCTATAAACAGACTTTTTAAATGTGTATAATAATGTGTATAAATCTTTTATAAAGACTGAAATCGGGGCGCTTTTAAGATTTTTTTTTTTGGTGGACACCCTGTACTTGATCAGTAATTTTCAAATTCTCTCTGCAATAAGTAACAATTTTGTATAATTTGATAAGGTATTGATTGGTTTATTGTATTTTTTTATTGGGGCCTTATTAAGAACAAGGGATACTTAAATTCCCTCTGAATATGGACCCCGTATAAAGCAGCTAAACAGCAACAACAAACACTTCGTTTTCTTTCTCCCGAGCTGAGAGTTTGGCACTATTAAACTAAACTTCCTCCCCATAGTGCCTGTGCAAAACGTACTAACGTTGAACAAAAATCCTGATTCGTGATTTTTAGGGACATATCAGGTGTGACTGCAGACTGAATGGTGATAGGGAGGAGAACACAAACAATTTTTTACAAAATGTCGCCGTTTAAATATGCTTTTATAGAGATATCACTGGACAAAAAAATCCTTCTTCCCAATATTTCCGTCGATTCATTCTGTTTTCATGCATGTATTGGGCGAGGGACGGGGCTATCGCACTGTACAAATGGGGTCTTGGGGTCATAATGTAAGACATGTCTTGGCAATATACGTGTCTTCAACATAGAACTAAAGAACTCCAACACCAATGAAGACAACCATCTAATCACATAGACAACGTCTTCCCATAAGCACACAATTCTTAAAAAAAATGTGCTTCAAAAACGGCGTCTTACCAACCAAAGTTTCGTGCCTTAAACATGACTTGTGAACTTGTTTTACTTGAGAAGAGATGTGACATATGGACTTTACTTGGTGTCTAAATGGAAGACGCGCCTCTTTGATGCATTTATTGGAACATGTCTTGCTGAAGACGTGACGTGGTGTTCTAGGTGGTAGCTTCACATTGGTTTGATTTTCTTACGTCATTGGGCCAAGACATGTCTTACATATGTGGCCCAAGACACCATAGTTCGTATGCTCTTTATATAGAGCTTGCAAAAGTAAAATCATGATATGCCGTCCTTCCTATCTTCTTCTCTCCTCCTCCTTTTCTCCTTCTCGTTTTAAATGCTGTACATTTTTAGGAATCGCATTGCATCTTTTGACGCTGAATTAGTCCTTAATGAAATATATCGAATGATTGTTTATAACGATCAGTTCTGTTGAAATTTGACGTGGGCATTAGTCAGGAAGCTTAGTAGACATAAATTGTCAGTTTCAATGATAAACAGACCATTAAAGATTTGTAGTCCGCAATGTGCATAACACATATTATATTTCCCATTTATTTTAACTCTTCAGCTTACCTTGTCATAAAGATTAATATGCTGCAGTTAGAACTGAGAAGCGAGCGCTCAGATTCACTTTTATTCTGTCATATTTGCCAAGAAAATGTCACTCAGAATTCCCTAAAGTACCGTTTAAAAATCCCAAAGTCCCAATCCAGCAGATCGTGTCCCGCCCCCTAGTTTAAGTCTATCTTTTCGACTTCCAAATCCGCATAGTATGACAGCTTTGGTACACAGAATAAGGACGCGGCCAAATAGGTCGCCGATGTAGTGATGGTTCTCGAATCATTTCTTCTGAAATGCACAATTTCAGTTTTCGGTTTATATCTCAACCTGAAAATGTAGTTCTGAGTCAGCAATAACATATAAACAATGAACACATAATTCCTGTTAACATTGTCATTGTCTCATACCCCCTACATGTCCCATACCTCCAGGCCATGTCCCATACCTCCAGACAATCTCCCCCCATCCTCCATGACAATTCCATATCCCCAGACAAGTCCCATACTCCAGTACCATTCCCATACCCCAGGACACATGTCCCATACCTCCCGGCAATGTCCCATACCTCCAGACAATGTCCCATATCCCCGGGACAATGTCCCATACCTCCAGGACAATGTCCCCATCCCTCCCAGGACAATGTCCCATACCTCCATGACATGTCACAGATCCCAGACATGTCCCATTACACCCATGACAATGTCCCAACCTCCAGGACAATGTCCAATACCTCCTGACAGTGTCCCATATCCCCGGGAACATGTCCCATACCTCCGGACAATGTCCCATACCTCCGGACAAAGTCCCACATATTCCAGGACATTCCCGTACTTATACTTCAATGACAATTTCCCATACCCCAGGACAATGTCCCCATCCCCAAACCATGTCCCATAACCTACCGGACAATGTCCACATATCCCAGGACAATTTTCATATCCCCAAGACAATGTCCAATATCCCTCCCCAAGAAAAATTCCCATACCCCAGGACAATGACCCATTCCTCAGACATGTCCCATACCCAGGACAATGTCACCTACCCCAGGACAATTCTTATAACCCCAGACAATGTCCCATACCCGCAGGACAACGTCCATACCCCAGGCAATGGCCTACCCAGGTCATTGTCCATACCCCAGGACAATGTCCATACGCCAGAGAATATCCCATACCCCAGGACCATGTCCATACCCCCAAAAATGTTCCTACCCCAGGACTATGTCCCATACCTCCTGACAATGTCCCATAACCTCCAGACGAGTCCCTACCTCCATGACGATGTCCCATACCTCGAGGACAATGTTCCATACTCCAGGACACTGTCCCTAGCCCTATAAACCATTTCCGCATACCCCAGGACAATGTCCCATACCAGGACACTGTCCCATACCCCAGGACAATTTTCTTTACCTCCAGGCCAATTTCTCCCATAACCTAACAGAACAAGTGTCCCATACCCCAGGACATGTTCCATACCCAGGACAATGTCCTACCCCAGGACAATGTCCAATACACCCTCGACCATGTCCCCTACGCCAGGACAAGTCCCATATCCCCAGGACAATGTTCCCATACCCCAGGACAATTCTTTTACCCCAGGACAATGTCCCCATACCCAGGACATGTACTGTTGTATATCTACTCAGTCGAGAATCTGTAACCTCGCATCCGCCAAGTTTTCAGCCCTGTGTGACTTACAGATCTTCCAGAATTGTTTTCACAAAAGTGTCAATGAAAATCAAGAAAATACGGTCAAATATGCCTAATTAATTTTGCCAATTAGGTCTTAGAATGCATATACTGTTGTAAACGAATCGTTTTGGAGAATGCCCCAATCTCAGAGATGTGTCCGCCCCCCCCCCCCTGGTTTAGAAGTCGTGGGGATTTATTCTCTCTACTTTGATGACAGCTGTAATCAAAAAAATGTTTGTTTGCCGGAATCCAATCCTCGCTTTTACGTGTTAAGACCAAGACAACATCCTAAATTAGGATTTCTTGGCCCCCTCTGCCCTTAAGAAATTCCGAATATTTAAACGGGGCGGCCATCTATTGTGAAATTTATTATTAATTTTATTTTAAAATATTTATTATCGATTTAATTTTCCAAGCATGATTATTTAAATATCAGCACAACATTAATCATAGGTTTAATGTTAGAAAACCAGTACAAATAAAAAAAATAAATTTGCTGAGAAAACAAATATCCACAGAATGGGAAATTAAACAAATTACTATGTTGATATCCTGACCTACAAAAGAAAACTTCAAACTTACAATGGAATGGCGAAATCCTGTTAGTTCCCGTCGATTAATAACTCCGAGGAGTTAATGGTAAGAACGAAGAGGTGGATCAAATGAGGGTCGGTATTTTTAAACCTGGCCAGACTATAGATTTTCAATAGCTGTCAATTATGTACATACGGCGTTTTCTATAAGAAGCTTCGCTTTCGCGCGCGCTTATTAACAAGTTGGAACTGTCACACCGTTTGCACCAGAGCCATTTCTGTCACAATTCAACAACGAGGCTCCCCGGATACACATTCAATGCGCATATTTAGCACTGTGGGTACATGGATAGGCGCTATGACAATTCGACAATGGAGAGGAAATTATGTTTTAAATTTGCGATGGACAAGGGAAATTAATATCTTCAGATATATGGAGTGTCACTCCTTATGGAGTTTTAAAATTGGACGTCATTCAGGTGACGTAAAAGGGAAAATTAACCTATTTGAAAAGTGACACTTCAAAGTGAATGATTGGTAACACCGCTAATGATCAATTGTCGATTTGAGGTGGACGAGGACTCCGGCCGCGTCACGCCTTTTCAGCATATTTATTAGGGATTGCCGGTATAACTTTAAGGTATTTTGAAAAATATGGTTGTGTGATATTATTCCCAAATGATGACCACTCGACGTGTTCATTGAGAGAGGAAGAAGAAGAAAAAACTGAAGAAGAATTCTAGTTACGAGAAAACTGAAGAAGAACCGAAACTGAAAGAATAACAAACACTGAGGAATTGAAGAAGAAAAAGAATTGCAAGAAAATAAACTAAAGAAGAAAAAAACTGAAGAAGAACAGAATGACAAAAAGAACTGAAAACAACTGAAGAAGAAGAAAGGACAGAATAGATGAAAAGAACGGAAGAAGAAATGAACTGACAGCGAACAAGGACTAATGAAACAATAGAACTGAAGAAGAAACGGAACTGAAGAATAAAATATAAGAAGACAATACGGAGAAGAGAACTAAATGAAGAAATAACTGTAAGAAGAACAAGACACTCGAAGAAATAGAAGGACTTAATTAAAGAAATGAAAAAGAACTTAATTAAAAGAAGACTTAAGCAGTAAGAAGAAGAAAGGGACGAAGAAAAATAAGAACAGAAACACAATAACAACATGTGCTTGTTTAAAAAACTCACACGTGTTAACTGTTCAGGCCCTATCAACATTGAATCCACAGTTATTTTATATGCCCCTTGGTGCCGTAAAGTTTAAATAATTGCTCGTCTTTAATGGATTTTAATCGCTTTTTTCATACTGATGTGTCTTACGCTGATGGCCTTTTAAGACAAAAGCTCGATTTTTTATCTGTTGTGAGACATCCACATACTACCATGTTGTTAAAATAGTGCATCTCCCAAAGGCCCCTTCCCTTCATAGTCACATGGGAATATTCTTGGCACATGCATGCTTCGCGATCTTCTGTACTTGATTTTAAGAGGGAATAAAGGATCACTTGAGTCCCGGTGCGAACAGATGATCTGTTTGCGATGAGAGGCATTCTGTATACACCAACATTTTGGGTTCCTTCACTATAGCCATCCATGCATCATTTTTTATCCCCTACTCTAGACTATCCCGACCCAAGGTAAACACTCCCCTAGCTTGTCTCGGTGTCATGTTCGTGTGATTTTGTCCGATAGTTTCCCTGCCTTGGCTTCTCTTGGTGTCATTTTCTCTGAGATGTCGCTTCGTTTCCGTGAACACGTTTTATATCCCCCCCCCTATTTACCTCGTTTCTAGTGTCGATTCGTTCATTTTGCGCTTGTCCTATATTGGGTTGCTACTACCACGAGATCTTATAAAGAAATTAAAGACGGACATAAACGCAAACAACACCCAAACAACCAAACAACCTATATTACAACAACATGAAATAATATTGTAATAGCTAATTGTTATATTAACCACATCAAGGCCCACACACCCTTACCATCATTATGTAAACTGCTCACCCCCAATCCCAGACCCAGAAACCCACACCGGACACAACTACGCACCCAACCACACCACAAACACACAATACACGTATACAAACCCACGCACATAATTAATTTTTTTTTAATTTGGTATGTTATATGTATTGTGGGCATTTTGTAGTTACTCCAATATACATTGTGGCCTAAAAATCCCCTAATCGCCCCCACTTCAGGTCTGTAAAGTAACATTGTATGCAATTATTTATACATCTTAAAAAAAAAGTATTGTTATTTGGCTTTTCAAACGCAACCCCATTGAATCCGGGGCTAGATGACTGAATTATCCCTTATTTAATGACTATATGGATTTTTTTTCTTGTAACCGGCTGGTGTAAAGCAAAGGAAAACAGAAAGAAAAAACAAAGGCATATAAATCCTGAAAACCTGGTCTTCTTCCCCGAACCATTGGCATACCGACCGGGGGCAGTGGGGGCAAGTTGCCCCCTGGCTCGAAAAGCGGGACGAGATGGGCGCAATGTGTCATTTATCCCTCTTTTTTGTGGGGGGAATTTCACCATTTCACAGCCCCAATTTGTGCAAATTTTACGTAAATTTCGTCAATTTTCTTCCCGCGCCTAACGCGCGCATGTTGGCAAGTTTAGATTTTAGCTATTGGAAAGCAAATCACCGGACTAGTTCACGATTTGCCCCTCTGCGGGACGCTTCAAAAATTGCCCCTTCTGGATAGAACTGCTCGGTAACGCGACCACTGCCCCGACAATGATACACAATCAAAACGTGTACAACTGACATTTAACATCCGAGCTTCAAAAAATAGCAGCACTAGAAACTTTAACATCACACATCATCAAAACACGTGTTAATGTGGGCAACCAAATCTATCCGTTACAAGTAAAAACCCACAGATTTCTTACAATAGGCACAACTCAGTCATTTGGAACCGAATTTCAATGGTTTTCAGGTTTTGACAAGCTAATAAACAATACTTTTTAAATAGTATAAATAATTTTTGTCATACATGTTTATTAAGGACCTGCAATATTTTTTTGGAGGGGGAACACCCTGTAATTGATATGGCAGTAATTTTAAAATTTCTCTGTGCAATAGGTACAATTTTGTATATTAAAGTTAGAGGGTATTTCTTTTAATTTTTATAGTAGTTTTAGTTGTAATTGAACTTGGGATTTATGAATAACAGGGATACTTAAATTTCCCTCATAAATATGGACCCAGTATAAGAAGAAATAACCAAAAAACAAACAAACACTTCGTTTTTCTCGAGCTGAGAGTTTGGCACTATTAAACTAAATTCCCCATAAGTGTAATATACAGGTTGTCTCAGAAAGCACTGTTACCCTCCCACAACGGCAATTTTTTGCTTACGTAAAATCAATTCTTATCCTCGTTTTAGGTTTTTGTTAAGAAAATATGTACTTTTATGAACATATGGTGAAAACAAAACGAAAACGGTGCAAAAATAACCAAACTAACTAGTTTCCGAAAATGATGCCAACCAACTTTGTCCACGGCTAGCGATAGTCCAGAGATCATTGTACTGTAATTTCTATGGATTTGAGCACACGTAGTCCTCAGATTTAATTATTGGTTCACATTTAATGCCTAAAAAGCACCCGAAACATGCACTTATTTTTTCTTTCAGAATGAAGTGACTAAATTCCATCACCCTCCTCCCATCATAATGCAAATATGAATTTGGTTAAAGCACAACTTTTAATTGCAAATAATGGCATTGGGCGTGGTGGCTCCTACCATGCATATTCCAATGAAGGAGCTTGGTTAAAGGACCATGTTCATTCGTGAAATGGGAACGTTTTTCCCCTCAATGAGGGTATCCTAGTAAGAGGAATTAAGGGAGCAAGAAAAAAATCTGGAAGGCATGCAAGACCAAAAAGGTGCAAGGAAGAGATTTGGTCGTCAAAGAACATGACAATCAGCCTCAAATACTGCTGCAGTGCGTAGAAACTGAACAATCAACTCTAAAACCAGCTTATATACCTTGGAATTTGAGAGATTATTGGCCAGGCGGGTCTTAATCATTTTGTTATTCGGGGCATATTTGCATCCAATGTTTCCTTCCTCCGATGCTAATGCTAGCCGGTGGACACAGTAAGGTTGCATCAGGTTTAGGGAAATAGTCATTGTTTTGTATTTCCTTTCACCATTTTCTTTCTTGTTTTCACCATAGTTCTAAGTACATATTTTTCATAATATCAACTAAATACAAGATAAGAAATTGATTAAGTAAGTCAAAAATGGCCGTTTCTTCTTTCTGGAGGTAACGTTTCTTTCTGAGACACCCTGTATATTTTGCAAACAAAAATCCTGAAGCGTGATTTCAAGGACTGATCAGTTGTTTACTTACTGCAGACTGGAATGGGAGATAGGGCGGAGTGCACACAAGTTTTTTTTACAAACTTTTCCCGGTTTAATATCTTTTAATAGATATCACTGGAAAATCTTATTACAAATATTCACGATTCCATCGTCAATGGCTGTTAGGTCGAGGTACGGGGCATAACACTGTAACAATTGTGTCTTGGCGTCATATTTTAAGACATGTCTTGGCAATAGCGTGTCTTCAACATAGAAATAAAAGAAAATAAACCAATGAAGACAACCATCTAAGATACATAGACACGTCTACCAGCAAGACTGTCGCAAAAACGGCTTCAATAGACAAACCCAAGTGTCATGCTACAACAGGACCTGTGAACTTGTGTCTTCGAAGAGATGTGACATAGGGGCATGACTTTGGTGTCAAATGAAGACGCGTCACCTTGATGACAATTTTAGACATGTCTTGCTGGAAGACGCGTCTTTGTGTCTTAGATGGTATTCTTCGTTGGTTTTATTTTTCTTATCTATTGCCAAGACATGTCGTACATATGACGCCAGACAAAACCATTTTTTACGTGTCTATTTCGTAATGCTTCTTTATAATAAGTTTGCAAAATGACTCATGATATGCGTCCTTCCTATCTCTTTCTCCATCCGCCTTTTCTCCTCCTCCGTTCTCCTTCTCTGTTTTTAAATCTGTACGTTTTTTACATTAATCTACTTGTCATCTTTGTGACGCTGAAATTAATATTATAATAATTCGAATGACTTGTTATATAAATCCAAAAAACAAAATTTTTTTTTTCCTTTTGAATGAATAGTTATATACAATGAAAATGGACTTGGGCCTTAAGTCAGGGAGTTAGGATGAAGTAGACATACATTGTCAGTTCAATTCTATAAACAGAACCATTAAATGTTTGTAGTCCGCAAGATGTGGCATAACACATAGTATATTTCCCACTGTATTTTACTTCGCTTACTTTTCATAAATATATAAAAAAGTTTGAACTGTCACACGTTGTCGCACCATTTCTGTCACAAGTACAACACGAGGCTCCCCGGCTACCCATTCAATGCGCTATAGCACCATGTGGGTACATGGGTATGCGCTAGAACAATTGAACGAATGGAGATGAAATTATGTTTAAAGTGCAGTGACAAAAATGAAAATTAAATATCATGTACATATATATGGAGTGTTAAATTGGACTTCATTCAGGTGACGTAAAAGGGAAATGAACCTATTGAAAAAGTGAACAACATCAAGGAGTTAATTATGGTACACGCGGGCTAATGATAGATAGGTCGGATGTTGAGGTGACTAGGGAATCGGCCGCGTCAAGCCTTTTTCAAGTCAATAATTTATTAGGGATTGCGGTATTTTTATAGAGGTATTTTGAAAAATTATGGGTTGGTGAAATGATTATTTCCCAAATGATGACCACTCGCTGTTTATTGAAAGAAGTAAGGAAGAAAAGAAAACACTGAAGAAAATTTATAGTGAAGAGACGAACTGAAGAAGAAACCGAATAACTGCAAGAGTAAAAAAAACTGAAGGAATTGAGAAGAAAAAGAATTTCAAGAAAATAAACTAAGAATAAAAACTGAAGAAGAAAAAAGAATGAAAAAAGAACTGAAGAAAACAATGAGAAGAAGAAATACATAAGAATATGAAAACAAGAACTGAAGAAGAAACGGAACTGAAGAAGAAAAAGGACTAAGGAAGACAAATAGAAACTTAAGACGAAAAGGAACTGACGAATAAAAGTACTAAAGTAATACGACGAACTGGACGAAGAAAACTATTGAAGAAAAAGAAACTGAAGAATAAAAAGAACTGAGGAAAAAAGAAGGAACTGAAGAAAAAGAAATTAAAAAAGAACTGAATTAAAGATAAACTGAGCAGACGAAATAAAAAAGGGAACGAAAAAAAGAAGAAAAGAAAAATAAGAAACAACATGTCCGCCGGTTATAAAAAAACATCACGCGTGTTATACGTTCAGGCCCTATCAACTTGAATCCCACAGTTATTTTATAATCGCCCTTGGGTGCCGTAAAGTTAAATATGATTTCTCGTCTTAATGGATTTTAATCTCTTTTTTCATATCTGATGGTGTCTTACGCGTTGATGTCCTTTTATAGACAAGGCTCGATTTTTTACATGTTTGGTGAGACTACCTGACATCTACCATGTTGGTTAAAATATTGTGCATCTCAAGAAGTCCCCTTCCCTTCCTATGTCACATGGGAATATCTTGGCACATGCATGTCTGTCGCGATCATTCTGTACGTTGATTTTAAGAGGAAATAAAAGGAATCACTGAGAATAGATATAGAAGATTAAGGTGGATGATAGAAAGTGAGAGACGATCGATGAGATAGGATTGATCGAGAAATATACACTGTTTTTTTATAATGGTCAAATGATTTAGACTATTAAGAGAAAAAGGGGAGAGTTTATTGAAACTTTTTTAATATCGACAACATCAAAGCACTATCAAGCAATGAATGTTATCTTCAGTAGACATTCGGCGATCATTGGTATAGACACAGTCGGAGATCACGTCTACATACACTTTAAAAGCATTCATATTTCAATATTTCAAATTGTAAATTATTTTAAAAAGTTTAAACAATTCCAAATTTACATGCATCATGCATGAATTGTGTGTGAAGTGCAGAAGCGAGAGAGAGAGAGAAGAGAGAGAGGAGAGAGAGGGAGAGAATGGAGAGGGATGTAGAGTAGTGAGATATAGTCTTAGTGATAAACTGATATAGAGAGGATGTTCAGGGTGGGGAGAAGGGGGAGGGAGAGGGGAGAGATTGTTCGCCGCGTTTTGGTCTCCTTTCTTCATCGCCGTTCAGCACTAATCATTTCTCTCCTCTTCTCTCTCTTTCCACTCTCTTCTCTCTACTCTCCTCTCCTCTCTCTACTCTCTCTTTCTGGAGGGATGTACTATAAACAAACCGTTCTTATATGACTTGTCGCAATGATTTAAGCACTATATGAGAAAACAGTTGATAGTTCGTGACTTTTTTAGATCGTCACCTCCACACATCAAGCACGAAATGTCTTCTTTTCAGTAGACAGTCCGCTATCATTGGTATAGAACACAGTCTGAGATCACGTAACACTTTAAAGAAAGGCCGACTGCGAGATTTCCTGAGGAGGGCGCCCTCAATTTTCAAAAAAATCGTGTTTTTTTCATGTCCACATAACGCTTGTCCTATACTAATCACTGTGTGAAATTGCTAAGCTTAAACCGAATTCCCTCATATAGAAATCAACAAACACTTTGTATAAATTCCGGATCCTGGAAAAAGGGGGAGTGTGTGTTCCGGAATTTTGTTTACACAGTATCCTATGGGACGTATATTGCACATACATGTTTACGTATCAACACGAAAAATCCGATCCATCTCATCTCAAATTTCGGAATTTGTGCATTTTAGGTTACTATCTGGTTAGTTCTAGTTGACTATTTTTTTCGATTTATTACAATAACAAATATTTTTCCGAAATCTCTGAGTCAACTTTAAAAGCTATTTCAAATTTTAATTATTTCAAGGAAATAAAAAAAGAATCACTGAGCTAAACGAAGGAAAAAAAGTGTCCACAGAGACATGAAGCGCGAGAGAGAGAGGAGATAGGGAGGGGAGAGGAGATAGAGAGAGTGGGGAGATAGAGGGGAGGGGGGAGGGGGAAGGGTAGGTGATTGGGATGGTGTAGGGAAGTTAGGGGTCATGGGGACCAAATGCATTGTGGTATGCTTCCCACGAAGTGCTCTATTTTTCTCTCTTTCTCTATTTTTCGCTATTTTGCGATTTTCTCTGAGCGCTCTGTCTCGCGCTCTTTCTTCTGTAGTTCTGCTCTCTTTCTTGCTGTCTTCAGTTCTTTTCCTTTCTTTCTTGCTTTCTTCTCTCTTAATCCCCCTAGCCTCTTCTATCATGGTCCGCAATTATGTATACATTAGTCGAACAACGGGCGGTTAGTGACACTGTTTAGGATCGCACACATCAACACCCTCAAGCACGAATGTTACTCAGTAGACATTCGTCTATCCTTGGTCATAGCAACAGTCGGAGATCCCTCCTTTAAAATCTTTCAAATTCTTAAACAACTGCAAGTGTTGTTCAGGTATCAGGCTTAAACAACATATGATATTCCAATTTGTTTGGGAAGTGTACTTTAAACACCGGTTATTGTTGTATACATAGGCCTAATTTATCATCTCAAGTCTTATCGATCGCAGATGCATGTATTTTTAACCTTGTCCTTCTAACATGTAGACAAATGTTTGTCTTCAGAGGACGTTGTTTAAAAACAAACAAACAACCACGAAAAAACAAAAAACACAAAAAAACAGAACAACATAGAGCCAAATAAGTCAATAACTCTATACTTAGTTTTCTTGGAATGCACAACTTCTTAACGGCTGCATAGACACAGACTCCCCCCCGAGGAAATTGGGTCACGCCGTTCTATATATCCGTGGGCAATCCCTACACCATGTCACTCAACTCACATTTCGCGTCACTTTTGTCCCACTAAAGTGAACAAAGTGATTCTTCCATTCGGTCATATCTGTCATTGTCAATTCACCTATTTCAATATTTGACCAGTTATATAATCTTCTCTTCTAATCTCTATCTCCTATCCACTGGTTTGTCATCAATCGCTTTAACGGTCAGGAAAAATCAAGATGGCAGTCGTCATGTCAAGATTTTCCTGCTTGCTTGAAGTTGTACTGTGATTGCCTGAATGTCGCAAATGATTTGTTCGCGAACTTGAGACATTTGGATGTTTTTACTTAATTAATTTATAGGCAAGTTCGTAATTCGGGTCACGATACGCTCCTCTGAAAAGTTATGCAAGGGTAACAATTTCCTGGCCATAACAATGGTAAACTCCTATCGCTCATCTGATAAAGGCCAAAGTAGGTTTTAATCGAGGTGTATTTTTAAGATAAACCAAAATAAAATTCCAGCTAATAAATTCAATTGTATTTTTTATCTATTGTGATACAGGTAATTAACACGTAAACTTAACTACAAATTATAGTATAGCTTAAAGCTTCTTAATAAACAAAACACAATTATGGTTTAGGTAGAGTGGCGGCACCAGCACCTTATTTGGGGGTGGGGTGGAAAAAAAAAAAAAAAAAAAATTGTTGGGGGAGGTGGGAAAGATGGGCTAGTGTCATTTGTAAAAACTCATCGGGTTTGACTTGTTAATCCCGTGGTTATTAGAACACTTTTTTATCATTTGATTTGAAAATTGAAAAAAAAATCTATCTAGCGGCCGCAGCCGAGATGCTGTTCTCCATGTAGCGCCAAATGTCCCTGTCTGTCATTAAGCTGGGAGTGTTAGATATGGATCCTGCTGGGTGTCTCGAGCAATTACATCAATGTAGGGGCGACTACCCCTATTTGGGCATGGTAATCGCCAACATGTGACGTTTGAGAGCACTTGAGCAATCGCACGATGACAGTGACCGGCAAATCATGCTCGGCGTTGGGCAACAGAATATGAAATTGGAGGGATGTCTCCATATATCTGTGCTTTGGTCATGTGGTCACGCCAGGATATGTTTTGTACTCGCATAAGAAGCCTGGTGTATGTCACCCAGTCTATACTGAAGCTCTTTCTTCATGGTCCATGTCTCAGATCCATATAACACGATACACTCTACACAAGCTCTGAATAACTTCATCTTGGTTGAATTGGAGATACCAGATTGCCATAAGTGGTGTAGTTTATTGCAGCATTCAAAGCTTGTCCTTTGCATGCGTGACAGGAAGCCTTTCTTACTGTCGGCAACATAGGACCATTATGCACTTGAAGTCCCTGATCTCTTTGAGTTGGGTACCGTCTGTAGCGCAGATAGGTAACTGGTTGGTGACTATCTTCCTCATTGACGGTCATATATTCCGTCTTCTTGGCATTTAGATGTAGACCGACTTTGTCTGCAGCATTCTCAATTGATATTAACAGATCTTGTGCACCACATATCGGATCGGCTGATAGAGCTAGATCATCTGCCTAGTCAAGGTCTACATGTGAGATGCTGACTTTGGTGACGTCTAGAACGCTTGGGTGTGATGGCGAATCCCTTGTCGTTCATGATGTCAAGACTCTGTCTGCATGAGGATGTAATCAACCACGATTACAAAGAGGGAGCAAGCTTATCTCCTTGGAGGATTCCAGTAGTTGTTAGGAACTCCTTTGTGGGCCCATCCATGGTTTGCACAAAACTATGGTTTATCATACATGATGGCAATTGCTTTGACAGTCACATCTAGGACACCGTAGTTGGTGAATATATGCAGCATTTCATCCCTGTTTACACTGTCAAAAGCCTTGGAAACACAATTGAAGCCTTTCTCTTGGAAAATCTCTTCTATGACCCTAAGGTAGTGTTGATCTGCCTTTGGAAAACCATTCTGGTTCCGTCTGAGAATGGGAGTATGAGTCTGTTGAGCAGCATACTGAATTCTCAGATTGCTGCAGGAATGTTGTCGGGACCAGACGTCTTGGTGTTGTTCAGTTTCTTCGGGCAGCTCTGAAGCTCCTCTGTAGTGCTAGTGAAAGGTTCAGTTCGGATGGGAATGATGTCTGCTATCTTTTGATTGAAGACAGGTTCATCAAGGTTAGTGTTATTCTGAACTGGCTTGCCAATTAGAGAATTAAAGTGCTGAAACCATGTGTCAAGGCGCTCTTCAGTTGTTTCACCTATGATTCTTATCTCCTTCAGGGCTTCCCAGGCAGCAACATGCTTGTTTTCAAGATGTAGGGTGTCAAGTACTTCAGCCTTGCTCCTCAAGCACCAACGTATAAGCATCATCAACTTCAAGTGCAGCCTAGCGGCGTCAGTGTTCTGCTTGGAGCTTCTGGTGGATTTAGTAGGCCTACGGTGCTTCTTGGCTGCAGACTTCAGTTTTTCTTAGGCTTTGCTGACTTTGTCATTTGAGGAAACGGCATACAGTAGTCTTCTTCTTTCTTCTAGGTAACATCTCCAATGCAATTTCTTTGTTGGCTGAAGTATGGGCATCATATATACTGCGCTGGATTTCTTGCCTTCAAGCTTGTCCACTTGAGTGTATGAGGAGGGTCCATGTGGAGCCAAGATTTTATTTTTCGTGTGCCATGTTTAATAACGCTAAATTATTTTTTCCCAATCCCAAGCTGTATTCATATTTTCAGCCTCGAACTCATAAATCCACACATCGCTCGGATTCAGCAATCTCTTTGATATTCCGCGTTCGAACAAAGCTGTGAGGTGCCTTGGACCGGGCTTTCCAACCAACATCCGTGGTGGGACAGTCTTCTTACTTCACATCTTTTTCCTTAGTTCTTAGGTTTCTTGTCTCTCTCTCCTTTATGCTGTCAGCGTCTTGCTTATAGGAGCCTACTTTGTAAAGCCCTTTATCATGTAACTACTGGACCTCGGCTATGTTCTCTAAGTGGGAGAAACACGGGGGGGGGGGGGGGGGGGGGGCCATTGGTGTCGACACAGTCTAGGAACGGGATAACCTAATGAAGTATAGAAAGTATATAAAATACCTCTTGATTCAATGACATTGACCCCAATAGAATAGCCTAATAACCCATCTGTTCGCGCCAATATTTCATTCTGTTTTGAAAAAGCCCCACTATCGAGGCTATGTTTTGATAATGCAGAAGGACAAAAGGGCATTTTACAAATGGAAACGTTTTTTGTGCTGTTGTTGAAAGTCACACAAGCAAAAACCAATGGTTTAACGTACTACTACTGTTCGTAACTATTTAGCGGAATTATTAGCAACCCATTAATGGAGAGAATAAACCTAGTCCTGTGAACAAACAAACGTATATCAGGTCAAGTCACATAACATACGAAGATGGTGGGGGGTGGCCGGTGGGCGGCTCCCAGTAAGCTGTGGAGATTGTTCGTGCTACGAACTTGGGCATACATGGACGCCGTTTTGTACACAAGCTACCTAGATGTCCCGCAAAGCAGCGTACAAGATTCTTTAGAAGTCTAACCTCGTTTTCTATCTTGTAATGAACTGACAAATGCTCGAAACGGCATTTGTAATTACTATTTACGCCCGGCCCAGCCAGCGTTCATCCGGCTAACGCGTGTCTCTTTGACTTGACTTGGTTGATAAATATCATCTGATGTTGGATTCTCATAATTTTGATCATGAATGACCTTATCAGGATTTTTTTATAGCGGGCAAAGGGTATGGATCATTTCATTCATTCCATGCCAATTGTTGACAAGTTATTTTATTAATAAATTATACAACAAGTTGTGTTTGACAACAACTCAACATAGTACAACGGATTGATTTCGCATTTCAGACGAGTCCTCATCTTTTGCATTTCCACATTTACGAATCACCCTATTTGCCAGTATAGACGACATTCAAAGTCAAAACGTTTTAGCACGAATCCCGACAAATATCTCCGAATACAGACTTAATATTTATGTTCCATCTAAGAAACAGAATTGCAGGAGATAAATAACAAGTCCAAGTAGGCATGATAAATACTGCGGCATGGGTTATTTTTCTTAGTGTAATTGACGTCCGACGCAGCACTGCGCCGACAATATACACTGTTTAGCAGTGCTTGATTGCTACGGCTTTTCATTGCATTATTGGCCTTTACTTCGTGCCGACCACCAATGTAAAAAAACGCGTAAAGGTTTCCCTAATACTACAAACATGATCACAATGTCAACACAATCTTGTGAAGTTGTAGCTAGTTGTACTGTAAGCATAACTCCAAATTATGTCTTTAAATTGTTGTCATTACGGATGTGGATTCTGTTTCAACTACATACGTAATACCTTTTGCCCTGTGTAGCCTGTGTTTACAGGCCAATTCAAAGAGCAAACTTTTCACCTGTCATACGAACAAAATACACAAGCAATTCAGGAATCGAGTGATATATGGTTCCCTTCTATAAGCGTTCGGGAGTAGACTGGGTGGGAGATATTACCTTTTCAGATAGTTAATACTCCAAATTTTCTTCTCGAAACAGGAAAATTCCTATTTTAACTCGTGAACAACGCTTTCTCTTGCAAGAACTTGCTGGAACCCGGCCTGAATAAATGTGCCCTTTGATCCGGAAGGTCACTTACCGGTACCCTGGACCAAACTGAATCCCTGAGCCTCTAATGTACGCACGGCCGTTACAAATTGCTGCTATTCACTTGAGCCGTCATGTTTTTTAGTTCGACTAGGGGCTAGGGACTCAGGTACTACTGGAGAAAACAAAGAAAATTAATCCTTGTTGATAAACAAAACGAACACGTGGTGACCCGTGTGACGTATTGCAATGACCTCTGTGCTTGTGATTTCTTCCCTCATGCATTGGAAGCTGAAGTATTGTATTCGCAATTTTTTCAAATTTTTGGATTTTATTTTCTTTTTTGAGGTTTTTTTCACATATGTCATCGCATTGTATATGGTGTCAAATTGGATTGATAGTGAAAGCAGGGATTGTTCGCTTCTTTTGGTGGGAATTTGAGATCGACCAAGGTTGAAAGGTAGGTGACAGGGCAAAAGTTTACGTATGTATTTTGCAGAACTCTCCACATCCGTTAATGACAACATGTTAAGACATAATGTGGAGTTATGCTAGCAACTAAAGGTGTGTATCGTGAGAATTGTTGATTTTTGGGTTTGTAGTACAAGTTCAACTTCCAGTCCTAAGTTAGAGTGTATAGAAAAGCTGTGGTATACATGTAACGCGGTATTCAGTCGGGTACATTCATGAGCACTCAATCCGGCGATATAGCCTAATTTGCCGATATTGCTCAGTTTGGATTTGGGTGATTTTGCTTGTCCACTATGGCGAGGTTTGCTCATTTTCAGTTCAACTCATTGATTCACAATTTTATTTGTTGCAATTTAAATATAAATTATCTCCACCAAAAAAATTCATTGGAAACTTTTTCAGCGACATTGCGCCTAGTAAAGTTTAGATTTTTTTAGAAATTAAAATCACATTTTCAGTGTGCCTATTCACCAAATCACCCTGTTTCAATCGACTTCAGGGAAATTCCTCATCGCCATCTTAAAATGTAGTCCAGAGTGAGTGGATGAGCAGATTGCATACATGCTTTAGGATACAAAGGTTTAAAAAAAAAGTAACTTTTCCCACAAGGATTGGACAGAGGAATTTAACCTTGCGGTGCGTATCTGAAATGTGAACGTAACTTCGGCACATGCACATAAGATTATGGCTTTGCACAATGCAGTGAACTCAAATATTGTGAATTGTGATGTACATCCAACAGCCTTTGGGCATGATAAATACACTTTTGATTTTGATTTTACAAAATTATTACTGACAGATGAAAGGTGATATAAGATGTACTATAATCCAAGTTAAAAAAAATTTATATTTTTTTCATTCCCCATGAAATTTTACAAAACAATATTTAACAAAAAATTTACCAATTTTCTATAGCAGTTTATGGTGCTGTATAAATGGTTTGCAATGGGAATATAACTGGACAAATGAACTTTAAAAAATGCCCCCTTTTCGAAAAAAATTCCACATCCCGAGCATTTATTAGTAATTTGGTTCATTTTGGGGCTGTTGCCATTTTGAATGAGACTTGCCTGACATCATCTGAAATTTTAAGATAACGGGGCATTTTGTGATCCGCAGCTTCGTCCCCCGACTTACCAAAAAAAGTTGAGATTTTCATATCATCTGAACCGCAATTTTGTAAAAATTTTTTTTTCACATTAGTATCCATGTGTCCAAATCTTACGTACAAATTGCGGTCGTGTCTGTAAGACATTCGCAAAAATTTTTGTATTTTCTGTCCGTAAACGGACAGAAATTAAGCACAGTGACCTATGGGAGCGTGGGAAATGTAAGCATTTGTTCATAACAACCGCAAATTCGGGATCACCTAAAAAGTTGTTAATAAACCTTTTCCTCAGGATTTAGTGGACAATGAATAAACAGAAGGTGCTGGAATCACTAAATGCCCTTTAAAGCAACAAGGCCTTGAAACTTGATTATTAGTTTACCGTCGCCCACCCATGTTATGATTTTTGGACTGCGTTAGTGGCTGAAAATGAAATATTCATTGTTTGAAATCTGTTCAGGCATCCTTTTTTGAGTCAATTTTGTGGCTTTGTGGGTAGTACATGAGTCTCAGAAATGAGTCTAAAATAGACCCAATATTGCTCGTATTTCGTTGATCCCCCGTAGGTTCATTTCACAGTTAAATTATAAGGCATAATGAATAAATTCAGTGACACTACGGTAGGAATTCCTTATTTTGGGCCACCCACATCTTCAATATATGCAGTTTATTCTGGTAAGGCTGCCGAATCTAGGGTGGTGGCACAATAATTCTTTCCGAACTACTTCTCACAACATAATAATTTTTGCAGTAATTTATGATATTGTGCAGCATTTTATTTCTATTACATTTATGTCTTTAATATAAATGGCTTCAAATTGAAAATGATACTTCAGTCTGTTTGTTGTTATTGTTTGCATAGAGTGCACGAAGTTTACACTACGCGGGGTCCTTTAAGTATGTTAGTCGCTGTTTCTAAATTGAAAAAAAAGTTAGAGTAAATTGAAACCAGTTTTTTGAAAATTCTCAAGACTGGGATAATACCGAATGCATGTGGGAAAAAATGAATGCTACCGTAGCGATTGCGTGTTCACTTTTGGTATCTGCGAGCACCGAGTACCTGACAAAAACGTTCAATTTTCTCGCTATGTTTCCTATAGTTCAGACCCAATTACGATCATATTCAAAACAAACATAGTAATGGACCTCTCTGATGCAAACCTCCATAGAACCCCTTCGTTTCTAGAGATTTTGAGATTTCGCATGCTCTATGACAGACGGATACTTAATCTCCTCGCACAGTACCAATTTAGATACTATCTTCTGCAGCCTGTGACACAGACTTCCACCGTGGGAAATCTTACCGACCACGTAAATACACCGCCTTTGCTTTTTGTGTTCATGTGTGAAAGATGCAGCAAATTTTGCAGCGAATGTTGAAAGTATGAAATCCTGCAAATAATGAATAATTGAAGTGTGACGGAAACTATACGTTTTTCAAGGGCCCCCCTAATAACAGCAAATTTATTTTGGAGAGTGCCCCCAATTAAAAAAAAAGAGATTTTTGCACAGTTATATGGGTAATAGGCTAGTAAACGATACCTGTGAATGGTAAAGCTCAAACTTCGCTATGTGTTGCATAAGAAGAAATTTTGTAATTAAAATATTATTGTAAGTTCTATTCCGATAATAATTCAATGGCTGCTGAAAATGTCATTCCGATATGAAATAGCCAGGAAATAAGAGCAGTATATGTGTCAACGCTGACCCATTAGCTGTTCCGTTGGTTCGTGTAAGTCAAGCTAACATAATTTCCATGCGATTGATCTATTTCATAATGCCCAGACAGAAATATCACGTTTCAAGGGCTGCCGTTGAATTAGGATTGGGAATCCCCTGGGTGGGGGAGTGGGTGATCTCCAAATCTAATTACAAAACCCCTTCTTTTATAATGCATGCACGATTTTGAGCTTTACTGTTCACAGGTATAGTTTAATTACTAGACAATTACCAACACAAATGCACATAATTCTCACAAATTTGAAAATTGGGGGCGCTGTTCAAAAATGTGCTGTTATTGCTTTAATCTTGCCTCCCCAAGGGATTAATATTTGTTGCTAAATGTCATTGTATTCAATATGAGTATGTGTAAGCTTAAGTCACATTCATAAATGCCAATCCACAATTGAAGCCAGCTATGAGAGAATCTTTGCAGTTCTTGCTGGTTAACAAATGCATGTATGTGTATAAAAAATATTTGGAAATAGTGAGAGAAGGTGACAGTTTCTTACTTCTAATTTCTAGATGGCATGGAGTGTAAGATTAAAAGGAAAGTTGCATCGACTGAAATGGAGACGTTACTTAAGGGATGTTCTGCAATCAACCCTTTTTCTAGGCACCAATGCTGCATTTTTGGTTACATGGTTTTGTATTCCTAGGTATTGACATTAAATATTTAACAAGATATTTGAATGAGAGCATGGGAACACAGGAATCTGCAGCTAAAAGTAGTCAATTGACCAAAAACTTTCAAAATCCAAGAAAGAACACAAAATCTAATCCTGAAAAATTTTGGAGCTAGGGAGCTAGTGCATCTGTAAAAAGCTCCAAGGTGACAGGATTTGAATGGGACTGTAGGTTGGTTTAATAGGTAAGCCTGTAGTCTAGATGATGTGGCATTTAGGTTATAGTAGTTTATAGCACAAACTACTGCCCATGTTTTTTAATCTCTAACCCTTACAAGTCCACTCCAGAGGATGCGATGTCACATCATCTATAGCCTGAGCCCACAGGATGTGTTGTCACATCTATAGCTTGAACCCACAGAATGTGATGTCACATCATCTATAGCCTGAGCCCACAGGAGGTCTCATCACAATATCTATAGCTTGAGCCCACAGGATGCGATGTCACATCATCTATGCCTGCAGCCCACAGGATGCGATGTCACAATCATCTATAGCCTGAGCCCACAGGAGGTGTCGTCCACATCTATAGCTTAAACCCAACAGGATGTGTCATCAAAATTGCATAGAGACTGTAAAACGACCCAGAAGGCGATCAGTCACATCATCTAGAGCCTGAGATCACCGGATGCAATGTCGCATTTAATTAGCCCCCTGAAACCCCATAGGTTGCAACATCATCCATCACACATCCAGCTTTCTCCGAGGGGTTGACATCACATCTCTAGCCGAGTCACAGATTTCTATTTATAACACTAGATAGCGTACGCCCGGTGAAGAATAGGCGGCCACCGTCAACCGTAATGTTTGAAAATTATAAAATCCATTACAGGTCATCCATCGAAAAGCCGAACGAGTACGCGAAGAGCCGTAACCTGTTGGCTTGGAAACGGTACATCGTTCTAGGCAAAATGCTGAATATATGAATAAATTGGTACACAACGCTATGGAAAGCAGGGAATATATGAATTAAATGGTTTACACCACGTATGGAAATAAGTACGCACTGTGGAAAAGGAAAAGATGGCTTTAGCTTTGAAGCTGGCGTTCGCTATCTACGTGTTACTAACTAGAAATATGATTGCCCGAGTCCGAAGGTGGATATGTCTGTGATGTCACACATCTATAGCCTGCTCCAGTGTGAGCTGATGACCTCCACTATATGCCTCTGAATGCAGAGGATCCCCAAAAATCCACACCATTTATAACCTGAGGCCCACAGGGTTCGATGTTACATATACAGTGGCGGCGCCACGGGGGGGGGGGGCATAGGGGCATTTTCCCCCCCTAAAATTACTGTTTATAATTTGAACAGTGTTAGAAATAATGATAGGAGGTGACAGTTTCTTATTTGTAATTCTAGGTATTATGGAAGTATTAAGATTAAAAGGAAAATTGCATAGACTGAATGGAAGATACTTAAGATGTTCTGCAATCAACCGTTTTGCTAGGCAGCAATACTGCTCTGGTGGCTCCAAGAATTTGTATTCCTGAGGTATGGCCAATAATTTTTAACAAGAAAATTTGATAATGAGAGTATGTTCACAGGAAGTGCAGCTAAAAGTATGTCAATCTCACAAAAACTGTCAATCTGAGAAAGAGAGAAAGAGAACAAAAGTTCTGAATGTTAAGGCAATTATGATTGGTTGTCTATAGCATGAGCAACCAGAGAGTGATTGTCACATAATCTCTAAACCGACAGTCCAAATAATGCGCTGTCACATCTATAGCCCAGAGTAGTGGATGTCAACATATGTAAACCAAGTCCAAAGATGCAATGTCACATATATAGAACAGAGGGTGCATTGTGCATTGTCACATCTATAGCCCAGAGGATGCAATGTCACATCATCTAGCCCAAGTTCAAAGGATGTGATGTCACATCTATAGCCTCAGGGATGTGTTTGTGATGTACTCATCTCTAGGCCTGTAACATCATCTCTCGCCCAAGTCCAAGAGGAGGTGAGAACAAATTCCATATAGAGGATGTGATAACACATCCATAGAGGATGTGATGTCACTCATCTCTAGCCCAAGTCCAAACCAGACAAAATGCGATGGCACATCTTTAGCCCAGAGGTAATGATTGTCCACATCATCTCTAGACTCAAGTCCAAATGATATGCGATATAGTTACAACTATAGACAGAGGATGTGATGTCACATCATCTCTAGCCCAAGTTCAAAAAATGGTTTCACATCTGTAGCCCAGGAGGATGTGAGTCACATCATCTCTTAGCCCAAGTCCAAAGGATTGCAATGTCCATCTATAACCTAGAGTATGTGATGGCCACATAATTATCTAGCCCAGGTCCAAAGGATATGGCTAATCATCCTAGCTCAAGTTCGAAGGATGTGATGTAATCTATAGCCAGAAAATAGTGAGTCACAGCCATCTGTGGAACCCAAGTCATGCGATTTGTCTACATCCAAGAGGATGTAGTGTAAATCACTCTGCCCAAAGTCCAAAATCCATAAGCCCAGAGTAGGTGGATAACACATCCCATGAGCCCAGAGTTATGTGATAACACATCCATAGCCCGAGAAGGAGAATGTGATGTCACCCATCTCTAGCCCAAGTCCAATCGGGAGCAATGGCACATTATAGCCCAGAGTTAATGGTGTTTGTCAATCATCATCTAGTCACGTCCAAATGATGCGATTATATCACAACTATAGCCCAGAGGATGCAATGTACATCATCTCTAGCCCAAGTCCAAAGGATGCGATGTCATATCTAAAACCCAGAGGATGCGATGTTCACATCTTATAGCCCAAAGTCCAAGGATGTGATTGTCACATCTATAGCCCAGAGGATGCAAAATGTCACATCATCTCTAGCCCAAATCCAAGGATGCGATGTAACATCTTAGCCCAGAGATGCGAGTTTGTTGTCCATCATCTCCTAGCCCATCTGAACTCAGATAATATGACG
>JAMKCH010043294.1:0-13194 GCA_023653785.1 Ophioderma brevispina
TGGGGCAAATGAGCATGTATAGAGTAAACAATAAATACGGACATCCAATTACCAATTCAACTTCCCTGCAATACGAAGAAGTTAATGGTTTTTTTGTGTTGATTTAAATTTGTTGTCATGAATTTGTTTTTTACCTAGCTAGTGTTGGATGCAAGCTTTCCTGTGTGCCCACTGGTTGTTAAAAGTATAAAACCAAACGACAGTAAACACGTATTACTATTCTGTTCTGTTCGTTTATCGTATTTTTGTTTTTGCAATTCGATACGAAATTCATGCTGTATACTGTCTCTTTCCTTACCAAAAATATGAGATGATGCTAAATTGATTATCTAAATGACAAATTGGTTTCTTTTATAGATTTTTCGTGCTTAAATATTTAATTTGCTAATAGTTAATCATAATTTATTACAAAATGACTGGTAAATTAGACTATCCACATTTCCGGAAAATGAACATAAAACGCTAAAAATTGTTCAACTGGGGGGGCCCCCGGAGCTATTATGTTTGTTCCATGACTGGGGTCTACTATATTAGACATTATATCA
Source organism: Ophioderma brevispina (assembly GCA_023653785.1). NCBI lineage: Eukaryota > Metazoa > Echinodermata > Ophiuroidea > Amphilepidida > Ophiodermatidae > Ophioderma > Ophioderma brevispina. Next base: position 546 of record JAMKCH010043294.1, read on the forward strand.
CAATCCATTAAAGTCCAAATATCAGCCGAGATTTTAACAATCTCTGGTAACAAATTGCGCCCGTATCATTTCAAATCCCATTTTTTTTTTTTTGCACTATTGTATTGGAAATTGTTGTAGTAAATACCCCTGAAAGTGGCTAAGCGTCACACGCCGTATTTGTAAAGAAGAAAATTATGCTTTTTTTATTTTGGTTTATAACTAAACGGCGGGATCCGGGACTTTTTTCTTGGTTAGAAACAAGTCGCAAATATTGCATCTTCAAGACAGCTTAAATATTAAGGATCGCTTTTCGCCAAAGTTAAAAGTCAAGGTGTTGATATGACCTCAGCATAGCACAAATTTAGAGACAAAATCGGCATTTTGAATTTGGGAAAAAAATGATGATAGTGGCTTTAATAATAGGCTATGATTCTAATCAAGGTTAGGCCAAGGTTACTATGCAACGAGATTTCATATAAAAGCTCTAATTTGCAAAACATATAACCCATGGAACGGATTATAGCTGGAAAAGATGATTCTTTCAATCAAAATTTTTTTTTTTTTTTTTCACTGGACCCATTCGTTTTATTTAAGATGAATTCTGTAGCCAAATACAAGGTAGTGAATCTTTTCTTGTGTAAATATATGTGACTATACAGAGAACATATGGGATGCCTTCAAGAAAAATCTCGTTACCTTTTTGCCCGATTTTCGTCACGTCACGGTCCCAGTTGACCCTGTCACACCGTTTCATGTGGCCTAAAGTACGCAACGGTATTCATTTAACAAATTTGCCTAATATCTTAAGTGTTGGCACGGTAATTGTTTATTACTAATCTACAGGATAATAAAAAGAACAAAAATGCATTGAAATCAAAAATATAAACACAAACGATTCTTTGGGGAATGAAAAAAGACCGGTTGTTTTGAACAGATAACACGAGTAACCAGCGGTATCCCTCTCAGAACGGTTGAGTTAACACTTAACATACATGTATGAACAGGTTGAACAGCCCAACGGTGGGTGAACGATTTTTAACCATTTTGGGGTATTATAGCAGATGATTGAGCATATTTTACCCAAAACAGTGGTTCAGGAATTCGCCCAATAAAATTGCTAAAAAATATTACACGCACCAAACAAATGGGTAAAAATACCCATTGTTGGGCTGTTCACCGTTAATACATGTTGGGTAACAGTTAACCCCATGTCTTGAGAGTGTAGTTAACATCAAATCTGCATTTATGTGAGCAAACTTGGAAGAAAGGTGTCCATTGAATGTGGTAACACAACGCCTTATTTCTTCAAACTACTCAAGCCAATCGAGTGATGTTTACATTCAAATGTGGTTTAAGATTCTTTTAAATTTCTCAAATGTGATACGTTACTTTTGAAGGTATGGTCGCCTATAGTTAGGGTTGTAATTCTTCTAAGACCACCCTGCTAACACCCAAAAATAATTTCACAACGGGGTCATTTTACCCGTTTTAATATAAGCATTAAAAAAAAAAAAATAGGGTTAAAATGTGACACTTCATTGGTCAAGGAACGCGTGAAATGACCCTTTTTGTGAATTGGATCGTAATTTTGACCCCAATTTTGAGTCGGTCATTAGTTGATTGGCAGTTTTTGTGTGTAGGAAATTTTTACCTCAACCGGGAAATCTTGTCTCAAAACGACTCCGAACAGGAACTCCCGTTGGTTATACAGGGATTCTCAGAAAGATTACACCTCTATAGGTGACCATAACTTCAAAAGTAAGTATAACATTTGAAAAATTTAAAAAGAATCTCAAAACACATGGCTTTTCAACATTTTGATGTAAACATCACTCTATTCAGTTTCAGTAGTTTTGGAACGAAAAGAAATAAGCGATTGTGTAACACATGTCAATGGAAACTTCCTTCCAAGTTTGCCCACAATAACGCAGATTTGATGTTTAACTACCGATATTTACTTTGTTATCTGTGTAAGCTGTCTTCTTTTCATTCCCCAAAGAACCGACTTGTTTAATATTTGTGGTTCTAAGCCATTTGTCGTTTTATTATAGTAATAAACAATTACCGTGACATTATAACAAACATCCAACAAGAAAAACACAACATGGTACATAACAAGAATGATCATATTTATTGGAAAACAACCACTCAATTAAAATCTGTAGAAAAAGGGAACTATGTTAGTTGAACTAGGGTGCACTGCATTTAATAATAATTGAGAAGTGAACCCATACTTTAACAGGTGGATAACTGAACAATAAGATTATTCGCAATAGTTTGTATTCAAATGCAACAAGAAAGAAATCGTGAACAATGGTAAGAAGTACCGTGGAAAATTTGAACAAGAGTCGCGGAATGCGGAGAACGTTGTGGAGAACAATGTGCCACAACTACTTTGCATTGTGGCCTGCTGGATTATACAAATTCTTGAATGGATTTTATCAAAAAGGCAAATCTACACATTCAATCAATTCTTAGCAAACAGAAAAGGTGTGAAACAAATTGCTTGGATTGGCGAAAGCCATGGGTATTACATTAATTTGTCAAAAAGACTGACGATGTCACACCATTTCTTCAATGTCTTAATTTTACCGTGAAAAAAAAATAGTAAATTTCTTTTGTAACGTATGTGCAATTTTATGTTGAACCTGGTGCAACATATCATTATCCTTATTTTTGTTTTTAAAGGACGAAAATTAAAAAGAAATGAAAGAACTATGATTATTTTCGCCTGTTCTGGTCTGAATAACTTATACAAACTTTGGAAGGAAGTGGTCCATTGACCTGGTGTTACCTAATAATCTCTTATTTCCTTCAAAACTAACATGACCGATCGACGTGATGGTTTACCTTAAATATTGCAATATTTGTGGTTGAAGATTCTTTTTAATTTACCAAATTTATACTCACTTTTTTAAGTTCTGGTCACCACTAGTTCGGTTAATTTCTTTCTGAGACACCCTGTCTGTATAGGCCGTAAGTTCCCTATTCTATGTCTTGTTCCAACTATTCGCTGAATACAATATAAAATTTCTTTTTTAATATTTCACTTGACAAATTATTCTATATTTGTATTTTCATATTACCAAGTTCCTGGTATATTTGTGCGTCCATCCGATCAGTAAATTACTGTAACCTTTAGTTTCAAGGGCTCTGCAGTGTTTACATTGTTTAACATGCAAATTATATGGTATATGCTGTAGATTGATTTGAGATTGGAAATTAAATTGATTGTTGTTTGATGAGTATTGAAGGTACAAATAGGACATTGCGATATAACATATATTTACTCCATCCAGCAATGTTCCTTACTGGATTGTACGTGGTCAACTAGCTGACCAGATACACAGGCGAGTTCTCTTATATTGTTACTTCTCTATCTTTTTACAATAACTGCAATGATGAGTTCGCCACAGAACTATCCATTATTACGATACGAACGGAAACCGGTCTGCTATACATCTCAAGCGCTACATAGCCTATTTGAATGACAACGACACATTCTCTAGTGATTTGTGAAAATGATACAATCCACTTGGAATCCTTAAAAAAACACCCTTACCGTTAACATATAGTGTCGAGAGCGATGCGTCTTCATTTTTGTGGTACATAGTAATAAGATGCGGAAATCTTCCGGACATTCTAAACTATACATCTGGCGGGCCCTTCTTATTATTTGATATTTTACCCCTTTTTACCATGTGTGTGATCGCAAGGGGAGACTGGTACGCTGAGGAGCTGAATACGGTTTCCTGAGTTTAATTAAACCAAATATTATCACACTATGTTGCATTTGGCATCCCAATAACTGCCTGGTGGTAAAACTTATACCAGTAACACATTGACTGGCTATTTTCCTTCTATACTTTTATCATATCACGAAAAGCATGATATTCCAGAGTTTCTTCAAAGCTCCCCACCCCCCCCCGCCTGGTACGCCAGTAAGGAGAGTTTTAGGTAGACCGGACGGTTCTTCAAAAAAAAAAAAAAAAAAAGCTTGGTAACCCCGGGTTGTCCTCAAAATGTACAGATTCATTTAAATCCCGACATTGCTTGATCCTCCTCAGGGTGTATACTCTGAAAGTTATATTTTTTATGATTTTCAGTCGTAAACGGAAACCTTTTCTGATGATATCTAGTGAATCATATGTGTAGGATCACGGAAATGCACCTTTAAGAAATTAAGATTCAAGGAATTATATATGTTGGACACTTCACTATTATTTGTATCCCAACATGATAAGTACACAATTTTCAATATTTTACAAATCACGCACCAAAAAGCATTTTTTTGCATTTGGTGCGAATATAGGCCTATCGCTAGTGTAACATTTTGCACTCATATGTAATTTAACACACGTTGTGCATTTGCAACAAATACCTTACCAATGAAATAAGCGCGAATCGTTTACATGTTAGCTAAGAGTAAAATATCGGTGGAAGATCGGAGTATATTTATAAAGAACTTTCCAATTTGCACCAAGGAGTGCATTTAAAAAGCACACCATGTATTTTGTGCTTGCTTGTGAGCGCCCATATATTGCGATTTTATTCTTAGCGTTTGGGTTGGTTTTAAATTTAATAGTAGTTTAACAAAAAATAGGGTAAGTAGGAATTGACAACCATACTTTTGCCAAAAAAATCAGAAACTACTAAGCGGATATCGATCTTGCCAATGGTTTATCTCTGAGTTGAAAACAATCTTCGCAAACTTTCTGAGAATGTGTTTACACGAATAAACCACGGAGAATTAATCTTAATTTAAAAAGTAAAAGCTTTATTCAGAGCTATTGGAATCATCGAAATTTTATTTCATCACTTTATTCGCTTGCAATTATATATGTTACACTCCAACAGCAATGTGTGTGGGAATATCCGCGCATTAAAAAGCAAACGGGCGAACATTTCAACGGCATGGCAAAATGGTCCAGTGTAATGCGACATCGAGCGAACTACAGTTCTGTCTTGGTAGCATGCATTACCTTTTAAACACCTATAAGAAATGACTTTCATGTACACAACAGCAAATTAATTTGTCAAGATGACACAAGTTTAATCATACCTTTCTGGTCTTTACAGTCCGAAAAGTCATGCATTGCTGAATTTTGTTTATAGACCATCTTTCTGCTTATGTTCTCGGTGCAATAAGGGGGGGGGGGTCCAAAATCAACCGTATCTGAGATCATATTAAAGCAGACCTTCTGGAAAGAAAATAGATTATCGGGATATGTCAAAGTGTCTAGAGAAGAGTTCTATAGTCGATTCTTTGTGTAAGTGTGCCCTATGCTTCAATTACACTTAGACCAGTACCAAAAGCGAATTCAGATTTTTCTTTTCTTTTTTTTTTGAATGGGCACAGAAAGTTCCAGACCCCGTTATATTTGAGGAAGGGCGGACCACAGATTAAGTTTGCCCACATTCAGCTGAAACTGGTCGAATATTCATATCAGAGGGGTGAAATTTTTACCGATCCAGATTATTAACGATCGGTACGCCACTTGGACATTCCACGTACATAGGGGGGTTATATGAGGACCCAATTACATTTTGTAAATTTTGATTGATACCTTCCCGAACAAGGTTCCAACTTAAGGCTCGTTCGGTTAATGTGTAGTATCTCGGTCTATCTTTAACTCCCGGTGCCTCTTTCCTGTAATTCTAGCAATTATATCCTATTATTTTCTGCATTTTCTGGTTGATCATGTCTACTTATCTGCTGAAATAAATTCGAATGGATCGTAAATGTCAGAAGTAAGTATAAATCGGGGTAATCAGGCATTGCCCATTTACTTTATAGATACCTATCACAGTGCAATTAACATGGAAATTGTACATTTACATGCGACTAAATTTGATCGAAATGAAACTTTAATGTTTTCGATTCAACAATATGTTTTAATAATTATTTTTTTACTATTAAGTTCTCCAACTACTTAAGATTTAGGCCAATTTGTTATTAAAAGGGATACCGATTGCGTAATGTAGGCCCATGACGGAGGTGGGTGACGGGGTAACTGGGCAGTGACGTGACAATGGGCAAAAAGGGTTAATGGAGATTTTTCTGAAAGGATCCTTACTTCTGTAATATTTCAATTTAGCGTACACAAGCCACATCGATTTTTCCTACCTGGTAGTTGGCTACAGAAAGTCATCTTAAATGAAAAACGAATGGGTAACGGGTTGTTTTGAATTTGAAAGATCATTTTCAGCTTATTATCCTTATGGGACTATTTTGCAAAATCAGAGCTTTCATATGAGATCTCGTGCATAGTAACCCTGGCCTAACATTTATCACGGAATCATTATAATACTTATTAACGCCACTATCAGTCATTTTGTCCCACAATTCAAATGCCGATTTTGTCTCTAAAGTTCTAGGGATGAGGTCTATCAAACACCTTGACTTGTTAAACTTTGCGAGAAAAGCAGACCCTTAAAGCTGTCTTGAAGATGCAATATTTGCGACTGTTTTAGACCAAGAAAAAGTGGACTCCCGACTTTTATAATAAACAAATAAAACATCATAATTTCTTAAATACGCGTGATTCGCTTAGCCACTTACAGGGTATTTACTATCAAACACAATATTGCCAATAAAATTCGTGCAAAAAAAATGGACTTTTATGAAAAATAGTGGGCGCAATTTGTTTACATTGTGAAGATACGCGGATATTGGCTGTAAGGTAATTGTGATATATGTCATAAAATATAGTCGACCCCTATGGAACCAAATAGCTCCGTCAATTGAACAATTTTAGGAAGTGGATATCATTTTCGGGAATATTGATAGTCTATTGTTACAGTCGTTTTGTTAATAATATGATTTAACAATTAGCTAAATTAAATATTTAAGCACGAAAATCTATAAAAGAAAAGAACAATTTGTCATTTAGATAATCAATTAAGCCCTCATATTTTTGGTAAGGAACGAGACAGTATACAGGATTAGTCGAAATGCAAAAACAGAAAATACATAAACAGAACAGAAACAGAATAGTAATAAGTTTTACTGTCCGTTTAGTTTTACATTTAACACCAGTGGCCAACACGGAGCGGTGAATCTCCAACAATAGGATAGGTAAAAACAAAAATCATGACAACACAATAATTTAATAAAAGCAAAAAAAAACATTCACTGCTTTGTATTGGCAGGGGAAGGTGGGAATTGGAAGTGATGTCCGTTTAAATTTTGTTTTTTGGTCTCTTTACAGGCTCATGTATACTATAGTCTACAGTACACGACGGCCAAAAAACTTAAGTTACCGTGAGTTTCACGGTTACTTAGTTTCCCTATAGTGCTTAATCTCCCGTGAAAACGAATGGGATTCAACGATCTCGCATTACAACAACGATAATTGGTATCGACAAGGCTGGAGACAATACTAATCTTGCGGGTTGTCAGTGTGCGCGATGAAACTTCGCGGATGGGGATAATTACTCGATGAAATCCGGGGGAAAATCCATTCAGCCATTTGTGAACCCACTCTCAAGCCACATTTTCCGCCCGATAGGAGAGACTCTCAAACGGGAAAATTATTGGATTTGAGCGCCTCTCAAACGGCCGATTGTTGGATCTGAGAGACTCTTAAACAGCCCATCGTTAGTTTGCTTGCTCTCAAACTTAACTCAAACTGCGTTTTTTAAACGACAGTTAGTTATCCTTAATCTCCCAATAAATTAACTTTTCTATTCCAAACCAAATATAGAAATTTTAGATCTGTAATATGACTGATTTCCTTTCTGCTAATTTTAGAAAATATAACTAACTTTGCTTGGGTATTGCTATCGCTAAAACTCCTTTTTATTTTTTTCAAAAATACTTACCCTATACTAGTGATCTATAAAAACAATATATTTTTTCCCAAATTAAATAAAAATAACCCCATTAATGTAGACATAACTTACCTTTAAAATCCTGGTGTTGCTAGAAATCCTACGATTTTCATTCCAGAGATAAGGTATTCAAAGTTTTGGTAGATAACCATCACCTCATGTGTTAAAAACTGTTACAAATTTCGCGGTATGCGGATGAATTCGATTGTGAATTCCTTGCACATGCGCAGTACGTTTGGCGCTGCACTCAAAACCTGACTTGCGCACGATTGAAAAGTAATCCAATGTAACCGGCCAGCCGGGGCTGGCCACTGATCGCCGAAACAACTCATTAGTGTGTGTATACATGCACTGATGAAGTTGGTTCAGTTGTGATTATATTTCATCGGATATATCCTCTAGTCACATGTATGTACTAAGTTTAAATTGCCCTTCCAGAGTTGAGTTATGGCTTCCCGGACGCTCTTTTGCATTTTTGATTGCATAAAATTACATTTTTGCGTGAGCTAAACGCGTGCAGCTGATCGTAGAAACAATTCACTAAATTCACTCCTGATTTTATTTTCCCAAGTACACTCACCAAATGTTAAAATCCAAGATATGTTGCCACATTCGTGTTGGAAATTTCACAACTTAAGTAGGTTTTTTCACAAGCTTTTTCTTTCTTAACTCTCCTCTTTTCGCATGCCAAAAGTCGGCGTAAACATGTTTACTCATTCTCTGGAAATCCCAGCACTGTTCCAATTTAAAATATTACAAGATGCGTCATGCGAATGCATGCCATTGGTCTTTACTCACATACTTCACTAAAACCTGCATAGCAGTACGTAAACTTACAGCAGAAAGAGACTACTGGGCAGACAGAGGGTACCAATACTTTCTCACCACGTGTTTATTGGCCAACATACACTCCGCGCACGAATGTCAGTAGCTTGTTTGAAGACAGTACTAATTAACCCCGGAAATTAACCAATGTCTTTTGATTATTTCTGTTATTTCAATACTTAAATTATTCGACGTAGGGGCCTTGTGCTTTTTTATAGACACAGCTTAATTTGAGCTCAACACTTCAATTATTCGAAAAGGAATCGAATGTTGTGGGATTATATTTTTCCGTACAGGTTCGACCGCGTGTGCATTGTAACAAAGAATAAGGCGGTCGAAAGTACGAGTGCTGATGATATGATGCATATTAATTAGCCCCCACGCCGCAGCGTGGGAACTTAAATGTCTGGCGTTCGTCATGCCAAAGCCATACTAACAATAAAACATTCAAATTGTCTCAATGGTTTCCATAGGTGTAGACCCAGTTAGTGGATGCTCTCTTAACAAGCTTTAACAAGACAAAATGATCCTCTGTTGCAAAAACATCCATATCTAGAACCTTTGGTTTTTTCGGAGGCATTTGTTTTTCGTAACTACCTGAATGCTATTAGTCTCTCACAACGCAGGCTCACAAGTACCAGTTTCAATGATATCTTTTGCAACCTGTGACACAGACTACAAACGTGGGAAATTCAGGGCCCGCCCGCCGTATTACCACCAGAGAAGACTTCCTCTGCGTGATTGCACTTTTTCCATCCTTCGAATCTCGTTCGCTGCTGGCCGTGTACACAAGCCGCTTTCATGTTTGGGACGTTATGTAATCACACGTCAACGGCAACCCAAAAGCGATGTTAAAATAATTTAGAATGGCAATAATTAATTATTCATTAATGTTCAGCATTAATTTCAGACGCGACGTCGGGGAATCCCTAAAACAGATGTGTTTCCTTCTTACTTCCGATTAAGTGAAAGGAGGAGATTTTTTTTAAATAATGATTTCTCTTCAAATTTCAATCGATCGGTTGTAGACCACCTCCGAGAACGTTGGAAGGTTTATGGACAAACAGATGCAAAGAAAACAGGAGCAAACCCTGTTTTTGAATATTATCTATTTTATATATATTTAATTATTAATATATATTTATTATTATATAATATATTTATATCTTAATATATAGATTTATATATTATATATATATTTATCTATTATACTTATATATTTATATATATATATATACTTTTATATATTAGATAGATCTTTCTCTATTATATACTCTTTTATATTACCTTTATATACTATAATATTAAATATATCTATAAGGGAATAATAATCTAATATTATATCTATATATTTATGAAAATAGGGCATTATAGATTAATATTCCCAAAACCAGCTTGTAATTTGTCCGCTACCGCTGATAAACAATCTTTAACGTTGTAAACCCCCCCTGCTACCTATCCCGGAACTACTTCTATGTATCCTATTCCCCGTCCCCGGGATCGCACATAACATATTTGACACCGCTGCGTACGTGTTCAATATTGAAGGTTATTATTTTCAAACGCGAGTACCAAGGAACTTATATAAAATGGGAAGAACCAGCGTTCAATCCTGTGCAGGTATGGCATGTCCCTGCCACGTGCCTCGAAGATCGATAGCCAACGGGCGCTATTTTTTTATGTAATTTACACTACGTCTCCGATAACGTCAGACTGCATAAATTTGTGCTTTGAGGGAATCGGCCTCACGGTGCCGCTATCCACTTCAAAATCGTCTATAGCCACGTGTGCACATCTCAAGGGGACGGACGAGAGCGAGTGCAATGCTTCACTCAACAAAATTAAAACCAAAATCGACACTTTTGACACAAATTAACGGGAATTAAACACCGATCTTAAGCTTTAATAAACACGATACGCGTACAGAAGAAACTTCCGGAATGATCGCAATGAATACGGTAAGTCATCGTACTCGTGATCCTCACAATTTTGTCAAGAAATTACTCGTTGTCGGGCTCATTGTACTTGGCCTGTTATTCCTGTATAAGCAAAATTCAATAGACGATTGGGGGTGTGCGATATTCCCATTGCGAGTTGTCAGGTTTAACCCCGTGCGAATGCTAGACACTTCATCCCCGTACATTTTCATCCCCGGGACATTTCATCCCCGGGCGATTCATCCCCAAGACATTTCATCCCCGCAAGATTCATCCCCTCAATTAAATTGATGTTTCGTTTTTGTAATGTAAACAAAGTGATTTAAAACTAGCGAAATAGGAATATAAAATAAATTTAATCTAGAAACGTCGGCGCCCGGTTTGGTTGCGTTACCGGTAAAAGTAGGCATATTGGGGAATGTCGCAAATCGATCGACGGTTCAATCGGCACACTCAATGACGTGATACAAGCCTTTACTTAGTCTTATTCCCAGTAATATAAAGTAACCACATAAAAATGTATGCTGCAACGTTTGTTTTTATCTGAATAATCACTAATATAATTAACATTTTATTTTAAACTTAGATTTAACAATTGTAAAGATGCTCATCGCCGGCTTTTGTGTCGATCGCGGTGCAATTCTGCAACACTGTAGCTTTGTATAAGCATAGCTGCGAGCTATTGTTGAATGCTTCACATGTTACGCGTGATCTTGTATATTGGAGTCAAGAAATTGACATTTGTTCTTTCACATAAATAAGCCCAATTCCCCAAGTTTCACTTCGATAATGACATGTGCATCTTTATTAGCTAAAATCTTATGTGTCCAGGTCCCAGTCTCCAATACAACGTGAGTGGCTTTTGAAGGCTTTAACTGGAAGTTGCGTGGAATGTGTTTTGAGTATGTGGCTATGAATTGGTATGAAATTGTTGTTCACACTTTTTTATCGTGGGTTAATGAATGGTATGGAGACCATAATGCAACCTTTTTTTTTTTTTTGGTCATTTTTGGTTTTGTGACCCTTTCGCGGTCCCACACGTAGAAAGAAAAACAAAGCCTTATTATCTTAAACATTATCATGAGGACATATGTAGCCAGAAAGAAGAATCTGCAATTTTTTTAAACCTTTTTTTTCATATTTGGAACTACTACCTATGTGTTATAACACACCGTTAATGAAAATTGGCCAAATACCCTAGTGTTAAAGCAATAATAGCACATTTTTTTTGAAAGAACGCCACCAATTTTCCAAAAATTTCGAGATATTTACACAGTTGCATTGCATGGTAACTGGCTGGTAAACTAAAATTGGTATAAGCTCGAAAATGTCTATGTGTTGCAAACGAAGAATAATTAATCGGAGATCTCTGATATTAAGTCGACGGTTGTTGGAACAGCCCTTTGAATATGAAATAGCGGGAAATAGTGCCATGTACGTTGTCTACGCTCTTCATTAGTTGTTTTAGAGGTAAGTTCATTGAGGTGGCACCAAATTTCCTCATGGACGGACATAACGTAGCATTTCGCTCTTCAAAAAAATTGTGCTGTTATTCGCTGTTAAAGAGACACTGGCACAGGGGGGGGGGGGTTCTTAGTGAAAAAGGGGGTGGTACGGAGATGTGCGGCTGAGACGGTTGGGCATATAAATTGTCATATTAAATTTAAATATCCTACCATACAAAGAGCTACCACAGAGAAAAGTTTTCAATGTGCGTCTAGATCTAACATTTAAAATTTCGTTAAATTGTAGTCCTCAAAATCCGGATAATTGACAGGTATAAAATCTGTTAGAATTAGCCTTGCCTTAAACTAAAGCATGTACAAATCATGAAAACACTAATGTTTATGCAGTGGCACAATTGACAATAATTAGACGCTTTGGGAAAAACATAAAGGGGTCTTAAAGGAGAAAAAAAGGAAAAGGTTTTCAATGTGACAAAACAATTAATTCGAAATCGCTTTACCCTATTAATAACATTAATGTAAACATGTAGAATCGCTGAAAATGACATCACATTTTAATACGCAGTTAAAGTAAGTAATCTAAAGTAAATCGGGTCTAAAATGAAG
>JAMKCH010043295.1:0-12581 GCA_023653785.1 Ophioderma brevispina
CATTGACCATGGGAAGAAAGATGCCCTATCTATATAAATCGCTGCATTATATATTGAATTTTCACAGCATTTTTTCTGCTTATTTTTTTTTATGGTTGCTGGAAAAATGAATTTACAAATCCCGATTTTTGCATTTTTGTAAAAATGCCTGCTGGTCAAATATTTCAAGCTCCTGTATCTAAAAATTGACTACTGAACTGTATATAGTCACATAACTTTTTAAAACACTACACTTTTGAAATCAAACATGTTTGTGTATGAGGGCGCTTTTTAGTTACACTTTCTTTCAATTTTCCACGAATGTAACATCCATGACGTTTTGTACTATTTTTTCCTGCAACTACACTATCATGCAATGAGTTTAATCATATCTAGTATACATGCTAATGGAGAATAATAACCTGTGAAAAATTAATTATACTAATTAGAACTGGTAATGATCGTCATGGACGTTACACATTAAACTCCCTCCATATTGGTATTATGGGATGTTTGTTTATGGTAATGTTTAATTTCAGTTTTTGATGTCAGAGAATCTATTCTCTAAGTTTTAATGATATTTGGATAATTAGAATTGTTAAAATTACCATTTTAGGTCAACATTGGGCACGAGGGTGGCTTTTACACAAAATCATTTTTTTTCTTCTGCCAAGTTTTTTTAAAATACCACCAATTCAAAAGGGTAAAAACTGGAAGATAATCATAAGTTTTACCTTCTCACGAAGTTTTACCCTTCTATCACCTTTAAGTTTGCGAGTAGGCTCAGTTTTATATCTTGGAAATACTCCCATGGCCTGTTTTCATAGATGCAATTTTTGTCAACCAGGGGGTCATTTTTTCAAACACAGTATCAAGCTTTTTCGTTTTTGTCTGTCTTATGTGGTAAGAGATCGAGAATTTTAAGACCAATTGGTTCTGGAGCTTAAACTTTTCTCCTTTATTGCTATTTTTTTATCACACAGTTTTTAAAATTGAGCATTTGGTTAAAAAATGACAATACTTTAATGGAGAATGTATTTTAACTACAAAAAGAAATTAGACTTTGTCCTAACATTTATTTCACATGGCATTGTTGGTAGCTCTTGCTGAAATATGAACATTTAAACTTAAAATTTTGGCCATTTTTTATAACACGTTTTATACCCTCATTTTGGGCCAAAACATGTTTTTGACATAAAAAAGTGTTTTTTAAATAACCACAACAATAGTAGAGTAGAGAAATTTTCCATAGATTAATTACTACTCCTAGAGTTTTTGTATAATATGTGTGTGAATGAGCAAATCTCACTCAAGATTGGCAGAATACTAAAAAACTTTTATGTGTTTGTGCTGGACGGACATGTGAATGGAATTTGAACCTAAAATCCTATCTTTTGCACTTACCTAAAAGCACCAAACAAATTTTATATGCTTTTACAAAGGAATACTATGACTACCTCATATAAAAAATGCTTTGCTCAACCCTAATGCCTTTCCAATGTTCAAAACTGTTGGTTGTGCCTTGCCTTGGTTGGCTTGTTGTACTTGCTTGTACTGGACGTGACAATGTCATTGTGAACAGGACGTCCTTTTTTTAAAAAACAGACTAAAACGACAACACTTCAAATTAACTTTTTCATTTACAAGCCCCATCACAACTTCAAACATAGTCTAGACAGAAAGTTGCAGACCTCTTACTACTGACTTCTTAGCTCTTTTCTTGTTAATTAACTAGAGCTTTCTAGATGTTTGATGTTCTTGTTAAACATTAGTATGTTAACTATCAGTACAGAAATAAATGAAACTTCCTAAGCTTTCAAGTACGTTGGAATACATTTTGAATCAGAAGGGTGGGAAAAATGTAACGTCCATGAGGGTGGAATTGCCCACATGTATTATTATTTGTGGTTGGGATGATTGTTGTTGAGGAAGGATTCTGGTGGTGCTAGGATGCATTACCTACGGGGAATGCCTCCTCTCACATCTGATTTTGATGTTTTTTCATCATACATCATCTGATAATATTTGCTTAGTGTACGCCAGCTTTCACCACCCTTTGGTACGGTACTTCACAATATGTAACTAGTGTAATTTATTTGATACGGTCCGATCCGGCCTACATATAACACGTATGTTCGAGAAAAAAATGAAATAAAATTCTAATTAGTCATTTTGAATACCATTAGTGCCCTAAAATTATAGGAAGATGAAGAGGAAAGGAAATATAAAGCCCCGTCTGGGGGTTGAATCCGGATCGCCGGGTCTCGGGGGGCGGGCCTCTCATCCAACTGCGCCATGCAGGATTTTGTTTATTAGTGTTTAAAATATAATAGTTATACCTTTAACTACCTAAATTGTTTTTAAACTTTTGCCATAGCGAATAATAATTCGATGTAAAAATTAAACAATTTACTCCAAATCGGTCAAATTTGGTACAATTTGAAGAGAAAAGATTGTTTGGGTGGACGTTTAGGCATCCGGATGCTTCCGAAGATGAAAGACGAAGCAGAAGAAGAAAGAAAGAAAAAACGCGCGATTAAATCATGTGATCTAACATGTGATGCTCTTCACATCCATTTGTGATGTGATTCAAGCAAAATGAGTCGGAACGCGGAAGATATAGATATTGATTTTGAGATATAGCCAAAAAAAAAGAAGGTCTTTTGTTTCTATTGATTTGCACCCTTCAACTGATTACATCTTTGAATTACTTGGTCAATTTCAATGGGTGTTTCAACAAATGTAGCTTTTAAAATGGTGCCAGACAGTTACACAGAAAAGAAAAATTGATATATGACCGACTTCAGACTCATTGCTTGATCACATCAAATTTTCCGCCCCCCACACCCCAACCCACAACAAAACAACCCCCCGAATGTGCTCTCCATAGTGACGTCAAGGGTCATTTAAATAAAATCATAAAAAAACTTCATTTTTTGGCTCAGCGTAGGCGTTTCGTATAATACATGTTTTTAGCGTTCCAACCCCGTTTTGAAAACCATTCTAAGCGTTTCCATGCGATCGGATGTTAAAATGTTTGACATCATGATTATTAGGGGGGTTTAGGTCATTACCTGGTATTTCACTCCGCAAAAACTATTGAGAGAGTTCCGCCAACGCCTTTGTCGTGTGATACGCCACCTACGGTGTTCCGGGAAAACATTGCGTCCAGGAATATACCATACTAGAGGTGGACTATGAGTCATTATTTGGGTCATAGTTCAGATCACTTCACAAAAACCCCCCCCCTCAGGCCTAAAAATGATGACGTTATTGATGCTTATCCCATTTTGGAAGAAGAATAAAAATTAAAAGGTGCGAAAAACCAGGCCAAACGAAAAATCCAAAATGGCCGCCAAATTGGCAAAACATCATTATTTTTGACCATAATTGAGAAGGCTTTGGTTTAATCACCTTTATTTTTATGGCAATACCAGTTTGGCATGCAAGGATTCTTCTATGCAATTTCTATCTCACCACGACTTTTCGTTTCTCGATATGGCAGTTTTAGCCTAAATTGGACTGCGAGGGCGCTTTCCGCAAAAAGTACATATAGTATTGAAAAGTTTTAAAGTTGAACTGGTGCGGCCATCATCAGAATTGTTGATGATCTTTCCCTGAAGATTAGAGCTGTAACATTACCATGTTTCCCATGGCATAATTTAAAATGTGACGAAAACACTCTCATTTGAATGTACAGGGGGTCAACGAACTTTCTTACCTGTAGGTTTCAATGGAGGGCCATTTTTATGACATTTTACAAAGCCGTACAGTGCTAAAAACCGCCAAACACCATGTAAGTTAAATTTTCAGCATGTGTTCATAATAAAACTCTCTTAAACTTTTTGACGGTTAACAATCCACCATATCAATTGGATGCGCATGTTATGGGAAAGCGCCCCCCAGAGCTCAAATTTAAGCAAAATGCCATTTTCAAGAAAATGCAAGGGCATGGTTGGATGTGGAAATTGTTGTGAAAGTAAAGTTGAAATGTATGATTCATAATACCCAAACATGGGTATTGCCCCAAAATTAAGCAAATTGAACAAAAAAAAATAATGAGTTATGGTCAAAATTCAAAATTTTGGACATTGGCGGCCATGTTTGGGATTTTTTCGCGGGGCACCCTGGTTTTCGTACTTTTTTCATTTTTTTCTTCGAAAGTGGGATCCGGGTGATTAAAGTCTCAAATGAGCCGGGTTCGAAGAGGGATCTGAAAATTGACCTTCTATAGCCCACCTCTACTCATACTTCACGGTTGCTACCATTTGAGAAAAGGTATGTGCGCCGGCTAGTCAAGACCAGTAAAAACTACATAGTCATTAAATTTTGGTGGAAAAAGGCCATGCTGTGGCAAGTATTGCAGAGAGAGAAAGACATCAACCTACAGTCATGACAGTCAGTTAGGGTAAATCCAGATTTTGAAAACAGCAAAATTAACCGGGGGCTGAAAGGCTTTTGCAGATTTTGCATAATTAACCGGGAAGGCGCGCGTCCCCCTCCGTCCCCCTCCCTAAGAAAACCGCGCCTGGTAGGATGTTAAGTGACAGGGAGGAGATTTTTTTTTAGGATCGACTTCTCTCAAATTAACACAGGATCGATTGAGACCACCTACCACGGACGTCCGAAGGTTTATTGGACAAACAATGTACAAAGAACACCGCAAACCTTGTTTTGGAACTAGCTGCTATAGTTATTGTCCCCATAGAAAACCGTGCTTTTGACTTTTCTGTCGGGCACTACAGAAAGTACTAAATCATCTACTACATAAAGACGGTGTACTCTGCTTATTCACTTCAAGGTGTGATCGAATACATTGGAAAGCATTCCAAATATCAAAAAACCCTGGTTCGAAAAAAATTGGGGGCGGCTTTTTTTCTGGAAATCTCCTCATGTCTCTTTAAACTTCAGGCCTCAGCAAGTGATCAGCAGTTACAGCAAAATTAAGCATGCAAAAGGTACTTTATTTAGAGTTGACCACTCAGGCTACTTCATGTTCTCTGTCTTCATGTTCCTCCAACCTGATCACCATTCAACCAAAACCAGGGCCGTCCCCAGAGGGGGTGTGACCCCCCCTTTACAAAATACTTGCAAAATGTTGACTAATTGTGGCCAGAAAAATGGGCCTTAATGGTTACGCACTGTTGATGGAGGATAATCCGGTGGTTCCACTCCCCTATATCTCTATCTGTTTTGTATCTCTTGTTGTTATTGTTGCAAGAGAAAGGAGGAGAATGATTGGCTGTCGCTGTCAACTATCAACTGATCCCCCCCACCCACGTCTTCAGAATTGCGAGACGCGAGTGAAAAAAAATTTGGCCTATTTGATCATTATTTGAATCTGGCCCATGATTTTGTCGGCAAACACATACTCAACACCCCCCTCCATTAAAATGGTCTGGGGACGCCCCTGGACAAAAGTGTCAGTCAGTGTAAACAATTGGATGTTTACACTGTACCTGTAGTTGAATTGATTGTTGGTAGTTTGACATCCTTTTTTACTAGTACAAAATGCAGCTCTTTAAAAAAAATCTGTGCTCTCAAACGATGTATGTGGATCACATTGACCAAATTTCAAATTTGCATGGAGTCACTGTGGACAGTCAGTGTCAGTAGTGGTAAAAGGCAGGTCCCCCCCCCCCCCCGACGTTGAGGGGGCAACACCTTGAAACATGCAAAATCAGCCCTTTTTGGCCTTCTCTCCTTCCTCCCTCTCTCACATCAGGAAATTTTCACCTCCACAAGAAAATATCTGCCTGCATATCCACCTCCAACTGGGACTATCTGTCCTCAAAACTGAATTCTTCCCCTCTGACAATGACCCCCCTGACTGGCCCTGGTTGAGTGTGGTCGTTGGATATTTACTTGATAAAATGTATGTGCATCAATTGTGAATTTGGTCTACTTTTTAGTGACAAAGTACTACCTAGTCTAAAGGGACAATGGGAAATTTCTTCTTCTTTCTTTCCTTCTTCTCTCAACTGGTTCATTTCCGTTTTTGTTTGAAAGTGCCAGAGGGTAGCCAACCTAACAGCAGCTAATTTCAAAATGGCATCAACTCCGGCGTAACCATGAGGCTAGTCTTTTTCAAGACTTAAAAAAACGATAGGAGGGCGCATCATTACTCATATTGACTGGTCACACACGACTTGACTAAAGGCTAGGCCGGGTCACGATATTTAAAGTGACAGGAGGAGATTTTTTGGATACAACTTTCTCTCAAATTTTTCAGTCACTGGATCGGGTTGTAGACCACCTACCGAGACGTTTTCGAAGGTTTATTGGACAACAGGTGCAAAGAAATCGCAAACCTTGTTTTGAACTTGTTTGCCTGCTATCGTAATCGATTCGCCCATAGAAACCTTGCTTTGACCTTTTCTGTCGTGCACGCGAACTAATTAATCAATCGTCTTATTTACCATAGACGGCGTATTCGGCTTATTCACCTTCACTTCAGGTGTGTCTATACATTTGTAGTCATTCCAAATAGTAAAAAACCGGGGTTCGAGACCGAAAATTTGTGGGCACTTCTTCTCCTGGAAATCACCTCATGTTCTTTAATCTTAAATTACCGTTATTGAAAAATTACAACATTTTGCAGCGGGGGTTATCCACTAACCTCATGGATTTTGAAGTCGATTAATTATTCGCAAAACTTATCGTGATATTTACTAAGATTGTTTTGAAACTAGAGATTTTGTAAGAAACTGAGACAGAGAGAACTGCCATAGTTAAAAATTTCACGTAGCAGTTGCAGTTCCCCATATTACCATTTGGATATATCCCCAATGAAAAAATGCCCCAACTCTAGCACGTCGTGTCCTACCCCCTTGGAAAGTGCATAAAGGCCCACTCCTCTTCTGACTCAACACAGCACAGCACAATGGCCATTTGAACTGTGTTACTGCTGTATTGAGTCAGAGATGGTTTCATCCATTTTCAATGCGTGGGAGTTGTTTGGAACAAATTAGATTGTCAATACATTTCTTTATATTTTGACATATTTTCATATTGCCGACAAAATTTTTAAAATATAAATGGGGGTTCCCTCCTTACTTTTGAGCTCTGTTCCAAAAAAAGGGTATTTTCCCCGACAGTTTTACTTTACATACTTGTACTATGATAAATTACAAAACTTGATGAAAATCCTTCAGGAATATACAGTACAAAATCTTCTTTTTGTTTTCACATGTTTATTCCCGAGAGAGTATTTTGGAAACCGGAAAAAAGAATAGGGTTTTTTCTGTCTTACTTTTAAATGATTAGAAAAAAAAAAGTCAATTCTGGGATTGTGTATCAGTCGTTTCTTCGCTTACTTTGCATCCACTAAACATATCATACACGTTCAGAAGGTGACTTTTGTCAAATGCAACATCATGTATGTGTTTCCCACCCATTTCTTAAAAGTTCCTTTAAAGGGCACTGTCCGATTGCTAGTAGCCTCGTCCCAAGATCCCCAGATTTTACCGAAAGTGGTTAAAAATGTGAAGAACGCTATTTTTTATCTCATTTTTCCTGTGAAATCTTAGGCTATAAGATGATTGGTTTGGATGTTATGACCAAAATATGCCCCATTTTGGTTCGACCAAATTGTACCTAGAACTAACTCTAAGGGATAGTACTATATACAAATCACATTGTTTTAGCTCTCATAGCAAATGGGTGAACACGGCGCAAAACTTTACTGATGGCAGGGGGGTTAAAGGTCATTCTATCAAGACAAAATCTTTAATACTAAATGGGTCATACTCATCCCCCTTTAAAGTGATGTTTAAAGTGTGCTTTGCACAATTTGATATAAACAGATACAATTAATTAAAACTCCTTGGTGTTTATTTTTTAGCACATTTCATGGGGGGTGCAGCCCCACTTTGTGCACATTTTAACAAAAATTTCCGGATTTCCAGAAAAGTTACACCTCTGCATGATATTATGATGAACACATTAGAATTTCAATGTTAGGTTCAGTGTGAGAAAATTTATCTTGAAACCAGGGCGTCGTGTAAGCAGACCTGGGGGGCAAGACTCAAAAGTTTTCCCGATTGCTGAACCATAGTTTTTTTCAGTTGGTTCGAAAATTCGAAAAAGCGGAAGGGACACACTGTGTCGACCTGGACCGCACAGACTAATTATACCCATAACCCCTTCTCCCTTTCTTACTTCATCTTCCCATTTCTTCTCTCTCCTTTCTTCTTTTCCCCCTTCCTTCTCTTTCTACTCTCCTTCCCTTCTTTCCCCTTCTTGGCCCCATTTTTTTCTTCTCCGTCCCCATTTTAGTTGTCACTAGTGGACTCCTCTGCTTGAAACTGGAACATTGCAGGGGTAGGGTTCCATGCTTGTGGCATGTGAGGGGTGCCCCTCCCCCACCCACCCAACTAACCATTTTTTGTGTCGCCTGCAAAGAATGTAGGAGGAGACACCTACCGTCCTTATTCTGTATGGACGGGGTGCCTGTGTGGCCGTATTTTCAAAGGTTTAAAGTTTTGAAGAAATTTTCTCATTCGAGAATTAAAAGTCCAAGTGCTACATAAATTGGGTATAGATGCCCTTGGGAACCTTCATAGAAAATGCGGCCACGGGCAGATCCATTGGTCAAAGGTAATGGAGGTCAAGTTATAGAATGGACTGAAAACATCATATTGGCCTCATTTGAGAAGGAAAGTGCAATGCTATAGAACTTGAGTCATAGATGTTGTGTTAAATATATGGTCTTTTACCAGTAGATATTAACATAACAATAGTTTCCAAACATTTGATTGTAAGTGCAGGGTCATTTGGAATTTTCTGTCTTTTGCCCAATTTTCACAGGTTTTGAAAACAATGTTTTTTTTTATATCATTGCCCATAATTTGCAGCCCATATAATAAATTTGAACCCCCCCCCCCCCTGGGCACTAACAGGAGTGAAACCCCCTTTGTCACTTAAGGTTAAAAAATAAGAAATTCCAGCTTATCCTCTTTTAAAAAAAAAAAACCCTGGGGAAACGCGGCTAGAAGTAGCCCAGATTTGCTTCAGTAGTTAGTTTCGTTGTTTTAGCTCAGTAAAGCTGAAACATTGCTAAAGGTAGCACCCTGTGTGGAGTTGGACTGGGTAATCGCGGTTAGTAAAACTTAAGGCCCGGATTCTTCAAACTGATTGTTAAGCTAACAATGGTTAAAATCACCATTTAAACCTCCCATTAAAATAAAGGGCAATTTTCAAAGCATGGTTATTAACTTGAACGATGTTTAATTTTAGACGAACATTAGGTACACATATTTAAAACGTTGTTTTTAAACTTAGACTTGGTCCAGGTGGTTGTTGGTGATAGGATGAATGGCGCTTTCAGCAACAATGGCTATGTGCGCCACTTACTATGTAGACTACACAACAGTACGTAATGCCATTAACATCAGTAGACAAAGGTAGACAGGTTACGTTGCACTGCCTCTCAAAACACAACAACGGTGTTTTATAGTTACGGAGCCAACCAGCTGAGTCAACGGCTTGGTGGTAGATAGCGCGTCACCCACACTATACCTTGGTCGTACGTCTTGCTGAACACAGCCGTAGCCAGCCTGTAACCTCTTCCCCCGTTAGCTCACGCAGGCTGATCTGGTCCGGACATATCCATAAGGCTCGAGTCGTATGGAAAACTGCTCAGTATGGGATAAGCAAAAATCAAATGCATTTAAAAACTTGGCTGGAACAACCCAGTAGCCTGTGCCTTCAGTCTGGTACCACGAGGAGGTGGGGGTTGGGTGCCCGCTGTACACTATACTTACCGGCACGTATCGACCTTACCAGACGGACTTGGTTCCGGGGTAGTTAGGAGGTTTAACTTAACGTTTTCATCAAATGCCGGATATTTTCAGCTATGGCGACGAAAAGTAAAAAACCCTGTTTTACTTTCCGACCGACACTGATTTTCAGTTTTGCAGAATTTTTTTTTTTTTAAAAAAGGTTAATTTTCCAAAAATTCCTGTTAAAACAGGCCTGTTTTAGCTTCGACAAATTTATCAATTTTTGGCAATTTTGGGTAGAAAATTTGTTTGTAAAAAAGTGTCATTTTTTCTCTTGATTTTCAGATTTTTTGGGCTATTTTTAGGCCAATTTTGAGCTCCAGAAAAGAAAAACATTATTTTTAAAAGAAAAAATTCGCTTTTTTATTGACGATCCGACCCTACTCGAAAGGGTTCGATCGCCCGTAATAACAGGGTTGTCTTTTTTCACCGCATCTAGACCTATGTTGATATGGGGTTAGACCAGGGTGTTCTGGACCATGTCATCTCCTTTATTTCTGTTATCTTTCTTTTTCGATTCCTCAGTTGATTTCTTAAAGCCCCATTATATCAGTGATTCAGCCGCAAGGGAGAAAAACAAAATATTTGAAAGTTTGCTGAAGAGCTTAAAAAGTGAAAGGCACATCTCTACAATTCCTACAAGTAATTTTTTCCAAATTAAAATTGAGAGAAAGGAAGAAAACCGCAATTCAAAATTGAACCGCCATTCAATTACTGTTTTAGACGTGTCCGTTCGGACATTATGACTACAAACGACTGATTTTGTCTGTATAGGCTGCGTTTGTTGTCTCATTTGCAGGGTATGTTAGAATCCCAATACGAGTTCCATACTGCAAAAAATTCTCTGATTTTTGATTTTTTTCGTTTTCTGATTTTTCACACTGATAGCAGAGTCGGGCTGGTAGAGGGCATTTTGGGTCTAGTTTTTCCAGATCACTTCGAACACAAGCTAGCAGGGTTGCAAAAAGTCTTTTTTTTTTTTCTCAGAGCAGGATTTTTGCGCTACGAGTTCCCTCAATGGCATTTCCAGGTAACGCTTACACTTAGGGCATCACACCTTTATTTCCCCCTCTGTTGTAATATTAATTTGAAGTTTGTGTTTAATCTTTGTCCTTTTAATACCTACTACATAAACTGATCCCCATGTTCACAAGACGAAGATCAACTCATGTGAATGAGGTTGTGCTGCGAACTTCGGTAACACGCGTTTCACTCGGTGGACAAGCAAAATATCCTTACCTTCATTCAACGTGTGGGGGGGGGGGGGGGGTCCTCAAACTAACAGTGTGCAACAAATTTATTTCTACTGTAATCAATTACTGTGCTAAGGTTTATTCACAAGAACATTACAATAAGCAACTTACAGTTTTTTAGTAACGGTAAAAGTCGTAACAACGCGTTACAGTAAACACACGTTACAATTTGGTCCAGCAAAACAAGCCCAACTAATAGTATGTTCGTCGTAACATTAAAGATACATTACTTCAGTTTTAAGTACCCAAATGTTGAAATTGTCAGCCGATACCAGTTCAAATCATTTCAGTAGATCAAAACAGTTAAGTAGACCCAACTTTCTTTGTTTTTTTAAATCCAATGCAGCACTTATAAGTCATGAATTGTCGTGCTTGCGATTGTTTACTACTGGTTCCCCAGTTTTAATAATTTGCTACCCTAAAATAAAATGTTTGTATTTGGGCTGGGACACTTCCAATTCTCCCGCATATGCATTAAAATTGAAATAAGAAGTCATCTTTTTCTTCCACTTCTTCAATATTTCACCAGGTAGATATTACCCATCATATTCCACAAGGAACCAGTCCCAACATGTATCTCAATGTTGTTATTTCACGATTGTTAGATTTTTTTTCAAAGCGGTTACTGTCACTTTGCTTTGGGAACATGCAAATCAGTGAGGAACCGGCGCCAACTCCATAACAGCTTCCATCTCGCTGTGAAAGGTGGCAAAAGATTTATCACAGGTTGCCCCCCAGACAGAGAAAGGGTGTGGGACTACAAAAAATTGCAGTGAGTTCAATCCACTGAGGAGAGAGTTTATTCCAAATCATTAGCAACGATAGAATACATGGACATATAGGCATGAGGAGATGAAAGTTCTAACTCCTACTAACCCTTGTATAAGTCATTTACTAGGCATTAGATTGCAATTTTGCCGTTTTACCACATGAGACATAGCAAGGAAAAATTCCGTAGCCCCCCCCGGTTGTAAACCGTTGCCTGGAGGTGTACAAATATGGAATAGCTGTTTGTTATTTGTCCTATTAGTAATAGGATTAGAAGCATATGTTTGTTTTGAACATAGCAAGGAAAAATTCCGTAGCCCCCGGGGGGGTAACGTGACGTGCCCTAGAGCGTGAACAATATTAGCAATACATGTAAGCAGCAACGGCTGGGAAATCCCGAGGCCGGCCTGGGTAAACCTGCCCTAGACTCAATTGTATTGATGAAATATCAAAGTGAATTGATTTTAGCTTGTGAATGGCATCATGAAAGGTACATGTACGGTCCTCCTCACAAACGGGACCAAAAATGTAAAATTTTTTATCTGAAAAATAAGCCTTGAGGATATTTACATTTTAACATTTACTGAAATTGGACAAAATCACTTTTTAGATATATCTTCAAAAGAAATAGTATCCTCAGCTGAAATTATATTCCATAAAGAAAGCCTGACGTGGCTATGTATAAAGAATAAGAAAAATAAATCATTAGACGCCAAACCAAGATTACGACAGGTCCATCTGCCGTAACTTGCCTAAACCCCCCCCCCTCTCCTATTTTAGACGGTGATTTGACGATCAT
>JAMKCH010043296.1:0-13041 GCA_023653785.1 Ophioderma brevispina
AGTAAGTGCACACCTATTGGTTTTGACTCACATTTGGCATTTCTCCATTTTGTGTGGATCGCCATTTATCTCCCTCACACCTTGACTTTGTATATCCTGGCTTTTTACAGTGATTGCATGTTAACTGTGATTTGGGTCCCATCCCATGGCTTTTGATTAGCAACCATTATTTTCTTGCCCCCTTTTTTTCATGGGAACCTGACGGTGATTTCCCCTCCTGAGTGCTACCATTTGTTAGAACCCGACTTGTTGTTGTATTTGTTATACCTAGTAAATTCTTGGCTAGCCTACTAGTATTACTTATTTTGGAGTCACGATAATCTCAGCCTACGGCTGCTTCACTCAAACTGGTCAATTTTGTTTTCATCCAGATGTGTTTTGATATCGGGATGTAGACACTGTTTGAACTCTTCAACTAAATCAGAGTTGACCAAATTTGGCCCGCTTTCTTTTTCTGAGAGAAGCCAGCGATCAAACATTTGTTCCTTTACACGGTCAAAATTCCAACATGGTCGTCATCCTTTTTCTGACAAGACCTGAGTTTTTGTCTATATGCCTCTGCCACCAATTCATATGCTTTAGCACTGCCTGGTTAACCTCGTCATAATCAACTACATTATCTAATGACATGCCGAATATATTTCTCGGCTTTACCAATGAACACTGACTGGAGCAACAAGGTCCAAGATTCTGGCCATTTCAGCTATTGGCAATTTTCTCAAAGTGTAAAAGTATTTGTCGTACTTCTTGTTCTGAATTTTGGAACCAGGCAAATAATTTTTTTGCCGCATCAAAAACCAAGGGCTTGGAAGAGTCTATGAGTTAGCCTGTCGTTTCATTTTCTAACTCTAGTTGAGCTTCAAGCTCCTTTGTTCATCTCATTTTTCATTTTTTCCTTTTCCAATTCTTTTCCTTCTCATGTGCAATTCCTTCTTCTTTTTGTTGGATCTCTTTATTCATTTGCAATTTTAACTTTTACACTTCAATTTCCTTTTCTTTCTGTTGCATTCCATTTCTTTTGTTTCCATTTTTTCATTTTGCAACTTTTCTTTTTCCAATTGGCATTTTTCTTTCATTCTCTTTTATTTTACGGCATCACCTGTGCCCTGTTCCAGAACCTCTTCTATCCTATCCAATTGAACTATCCCAACATCTTCCTGGACAAAAACTTTTCAATCAAATTATTCTTGAAGATCTGCTTGTCATAGATGATTAAACTCAGGCTTTCTCAGCTCCTCAAATTTCCTCCCAAGTAATTTAGGCCCATGAAACTCTTCGGGTTTAAACTCCATTGTGATTGTCTCTACAACACAATATAATATTGACTTGAACCAAACTACCAAGTTAGTACAGTGTATACACCAAAATTTGGTATGCACAAGGTTACAAATAATATCACCGTTTAGTTGTTTACTGACGGCTAGAACCAGGCAGTGGCTTGAACATGAAGGTTGGCCAAAATTGTTTCATTTTTGCTGTGGGACATGAGGCTGATGAAAGATACATGCCAAGAATTTTTTACAATTACCCCCTTGTTTTTGCCTTTATAGCCCCCCTCTATTTTGACCTTAATAATACCCCAAAATTGACCAGAATTGGCTGAATTTCTTCATTTTAGCACTGCCAGTTTGTGTATGTTGCATTAATTTCAATATGAATATTTAATATCATTCCAACCAATATCTTTAAATGTCTTATACACAAATTACATCCAACCCCCCTCTCAGATTTGGCTAAGGGGGTCTGAAGGAATTTCCCCCCTATGGTGATCTTTAAATTGCTTAAAGCTGTAATTTTAAAAGCAAATTAAAAATACACATCACTATTTTTTCTTTTTTTTTTTTGACACAATATCAAGTTCAAGCTTTAGGCTATCAGAAACCAATTATTTTATATCGGGGCGTTGTTGCTAGTTTTAGAAATGTGGTGTTTCCTAGATGGTAATTTTCCATTTTACCCAAAAACAGCAGAACCGTGTACATCTATGCGTTGGCACAAATTATCACTTGTAGTGAGTGAGTGAGTAATGAATACCAGTGAATGCTTTCATAGTTTTGATCATTTTTTTCCATAAAAAATTAGTGTTTCGAAGATTTTTTTTCTGGCTTAAGCCATATTTTTAACAAAATTGTTCATATGACATGACAATTTAGATGTACTTTTCAGTATCTTATTCATGTACAGAATCCAAGTATTTAATCAAGAAGTCAATACATTTGGCCTTAGGCATAAGCAGAGCACAAGTCACCAAATCCGAAATAACAGATGCAGTTGGGGAGGAGGAGAAATGTTAACTATTTTCCCTACTTTTGAATATTGTTTTTAAATGCAAGACTGTTATAATTTTATTGAAATAATTACACACGTACATAAATATCTTTTTTCTATTGTTTCTCTTTCATATACATTAACGAAATGCTCCAACTAGTGCATTTTTGTGCTCAAAAAAGACATCAACACCCTTATGCCACATTCAAAATGTCGGTGCGCCCATGCCTAGTACGGTCCCACCTAGCATCGGTACCCCATCACATCGCCACTGGCATCCATGATCCTTTGCTCTTTTTGTGTCTCGGTTCGGGGCACCATGTTGAATTTTATATTGGGATATTTATACATAATTTTTTCCCCATTATCGCCTAGTTATTGGAGACATATATTTATATAACGCATCTGGAGGATGTTTTGTACAACTACTTTCTCGAGCTTTGCTGGATGACGTGTTGATGGATGTTTGTGACGATTTTTCAAGATTGGATTTGGAGGAACAAATTCGGAAGTTTCCAGAATCGAAGATCGAATTCGGAAGATTTTTGATATAAGTATTATGTATTATCCCTTCCCATGGTTGCCCCGCGAGCCACAGGGGCCCGTTTTTCGCGTCGCTCGTTCTGCGGTATTAAGTGGGCTTTTTCCTTTGGCCAGGTTTACTCCCCCGCTTTGTTAATTCCACTTTGACCGCCAGGGCATTTTGGGGATATGTGTCCCTGTGTCGTGTCCTGCCCTTGCATTTATTTTTTCTTTCCGCCCCTTGTTTTTTGCCTCGCGTCGCAACACGTCATCTTTTTTTTCTAATGTGTATTTCCAGCTCGTGCCGATAATCTCAATTCTTCTGCAAGATTTGGGGGGTGCCCTGCGTCTGTCTTGTCCTCGTCCACCTTGTCTCCTTGCCTTATCCTATTCTACATTTGGATATCCAGGTTCTCGGCGGGTTATACTATATATAACATCCGCTCCATGTTCGTCTTACTTTTGATGTTGCAGAAAGATGTCTTCAACCGTGCCACTCCGCAGATTTGAGTTTTAGAGTTCCTTCCGAGACAGACAAGAACCCTCATGACTGTGTGTGAAGTGCTGTTATGGTTCACGAGAAGGACCTGGATCTATAGACACTATTTTTGGTCTGATTGGAAATCCGAATTGGGGACGAATTGAGATGTGTAGATGGAGAGAAAGACAAGATGATTTAGGCCAACTACACAGTCCATCTCCGTCCAGGCATCTCCCTCCGGGTCAGCGACCAGCGATGACTCTACCCAAATTATTTTATACCAATCCCAGACCAATCAAAGTCTACCTTGGATTATAGTCTCCAGGCGCTCCTACGACCGTGGTTGCAGAGGCTACATAACAGTTATAGGGCAAGTTCGCCAAGCCACTCCAACTTCTTATGAAGATTAATGGCCTATGAGTGAATGTGAATCAGAGTGGGATTAAGTTAATACTTTCGACTGGCTAACCTATCCACTCCTTCCATTCATATTGAATTGGGAGATTATCAACGTTTGAGTAGTCCGACGATGCCGCCTCTCTACAATTTAAAGTAATCAAACCATGGCTTTTTGTACCGGTGGACCGGTAAGTGTGACCGACGGCTTCACGGCTTTCTACACTTGAAGTTTAATCCGCTGCAATCGATGTCGTCACTTTGAGATACTTCCTTGGTCCTATGATGATTCTCTATACGTGAGCATCGGGCTGTCACAATCTCCGGAGGTAAGATAGCCCGCTAGCACGGGCATCCGTGTGATGTATATGATTATAGGTCTGAGTTGTCACGTGGTAGCAGTCATAGAGCCCATCGCCATTGTTAGACCTATTTATTTATAGAGAATGGACAACGGTACGGTGGTACCCTTAAGACCGGAGGGTTTTTTCGTGGTGGCTCGATAGCATTGGGTTGATGATGTTTAAAATAATTAATGATTGTCATTTTATTCTAGATCTGTTCTACTACTGACTACCGGCTCCACGTCCCGTGGTTTAACCCGGTTTCTATTACTGCAAGAACCGCCGATGTTACTTTACTTAATGACGGTCATGATTTAGTTCAACAAGTTAAATGAGTCTTTCTACGCCGATAGTGGAG
Organism: Ophioderma brevispina; assembly: GCA_023653785.1. Lineage (NCBI taxonomy): Eukaryota > Metazoa > Echinodermata > Ophiuroidea > Amphilepidida > Ophiodermatidae > Ophioderma > Ophioderma brevispina. Next base: position 4,370 of record JAMKCH010043296.1, read on the forward strand.
TTCATATTCTTTCAACACGAGCAGATGCTGTTTCCTTCCGGCTCCGGAGTTAGAGCTGTCGATGCAGAGTTTTATATTCAAGAAGAAAATATTCTTACTCCGCCTCTTTCCAGGAGTACAGTAGTTTACAGTCAGCCTGTCCGTCTGCCTAACCGATCGCTGGGCTGTTACCGTGGTTATTCTGTTGAAAGTGCTTCAACCGTTCTTCCGTCGAGCTAACCGTCGGGCCGTCACCATTGTTCTCCGGATGTAAACGCTTCTACCTTTCCTCCGTAGAACCAACCGTTCTTCATCTAGTCAACCATCGGCCGTTGTCTACCATATTTACAGTTCATTCTCCGTCTTCCTACCAGTCTAGTCAAGCGTCTAGCCGTCGTCGTGCTTTCAGAAATGTTCCTCCTCTCCCGTTCACTCATCTCGTACCAGAAAGGTGAAGATTCCGTGTTCTTTTCTTCTAGACGCCGCTCGACTTCCAGAGGTTGTAGTTTAGTATGCAAGTCTTCGGAGAGATATTCCTGTGATAGTAGTTGGTGTTCTCCGTACAGAGATAGCTCTATCGTTAAGAATTCCTTCTCCACTCCGCCTAGAGGGTTTCATTCTAGTAGCAAGAAAAGACATCAAGATTCTCCTAGCCATATTTATGAAAGTTTTAGAGGCTCCTTCGGATAGTTCTTCACGGCGGGGATTCAAGTTCTATGATCAGAGGGATATTTATGAGATCAAACATAGTGATGACTTTTTTTCATATCTTTATACTAAAGATCCAGATCGATTATGTTATTAGAAGGCAGTTCTACTTCGACGGGAACATTCCTCTGGCAACATGACAAGCACTTTTAGTGAATCTTATAAGAGTTTCAAGTGGCATGATGTTTTGATTTTTCGAAATCAAGACGTAAGATATGTGATGCGTTCAATGTAGTATTTAGAAATCTATAGCTTGCGGTAAAGTTATGTCTGCCTCCAAGGATTGTGAGCGGAAACTTAAAGTGTTATGTATGACGATATCTTTAGAAGTACCTATCCGGAAGTGGTTTATTTTTCTAGACTCATTTCTTAGAATCATCACAATATGAGACTACCTCAGGGACAGCTCCTCTTTCTATTGCAGTTCAAGCTGAGATTTCGGAGACTACTCACCACTAAATTGGCAATTGCTTACTCCAATCGATTTGCTCTTTTCTAGTCAGAAGATTACCCGTTTAGAGCGCCCTGGGTGAAGTTGGGTAAGGTTTGATTTGATAGAGGATACCAAACTGTGAAAGATATCCCAGATTTGTGTGCGATGATCGGCTCTTTCTTGAAAAAGTACCTGTACCTGGCTTGTCGGCTGTTTTGGTCATCGAGGTTTTGAAATGGATTTGACTATTCTTCAAGATACTTAGTCTACCGTTATGTTTCAGATGCTAAACATTACATGAAGCAGTTGGTGAAACCTCTTATTCATGTGCTGATCTAGTCAGCCTTGAGATTCTGAAGTCTATTTGTGAAAAAGTATCAAAAGACTCCCCTTCTCAGATGGATTCCTGAGTCTCGATACATGTGAGGAAGATTCGAGTTCTTCAGGTTCCTGGGTTCCACTCTTTGCTGGGATTAGATGAAGTCTGACTTTACGTTAGCCGAGTCCATGCCATCACTGCGGTGAAGATGGTTCGTCTGTATCAGATGGAATAGCCCATGTGGTAAATTCAAGCAGAGACCGTGCCCATCACCTGGAGTTGAAGATGGTTCTTCTACGTATAATATGGAGTAGATGGAGTAGATTAATTGAGTGAACGTAAAGATGGTAATCTTCGACATTTGGTACAGATTGGCCCGTGATGGTTTGAGTACATCGAGTGTAGCGTACTGTCTAAGTCATCTTATGAGGCAGTTTGTTTGAGCCTCTTGTGGAGCTGTCCTTAAGAAGCTATTGGGAGATGTTCGTTTTCTATGACAGTCTTCACAAAAGTCTGCAAAGCCTTTTCAAAGTTTGCTCTGGTTAGGACGGAATGCTGTGATGCTTGAACCTTAAGCCAAAGAGGTTCTCTTGAATCTCCTGAGATGGGGATCTCTTTGGAGGTCAGTGATCTACTTAGCTTCTCAAGAAGGGGATCGTGTCAAGCTGTAGGTCAAGCTGTCAAGAAATTACCCACTTGGAGTCGAAGGTTTCTTCGACTTAAAACCTTTTTGCTTATGGCTACCAGAGAGGGGCTTCCCTTTTACTATATTCCTGCCAACAGGGAACAGGGTTCTTTCGGAAGTCGATGCTACGGCCTATTAAGGCAGCAAATTCAAAACTATAGAGGTTCTAGACAGTTTAGAAGTTATTCCTTCTACTCCAGTCTTTAGAGGCGTCTGATGTGGCGTATGATGAGGAAGGTTTTAACTGATTTATCTACCTATGACCCCAGTGGAGGCGTCTAAAGCCTTTCTCCCCGGCGTAGCGGTCGATATCCTCAGACAGTGTTCTGCAGACTTTCTCAGAAGGTTACCATTCAGAGTTTACCACTGGTCCGACGATGAAAGTTCAGATATTGTTCTACTCCTATGCCCAAAGAGACTTCAAGGCTATGATTCTAGAATGAAGTGAAGGAGTCATAGGAAAAAGGAAATATTTTTCCTAATTATAAATCTTTGGATGTTCTACTCTTCTAGATCCGAAGGAAACAGGAGATCTTTAACCAAATCTTCAACTTACACTCCCTGTGCAGATTTATTCGTCAGAGAACTTTTCAAATGGAAAAACTCATGCAGGTTATTCTAGGAGTGTTTTAGGCTGGTTCGGCACAACGTTAGACTTAAGGATTCTAAACCTCCTTTTTTCCTGTTTTCATAATAAAACTATGGCTTCGCTTCCAATTCGGCAATCAGTATTACCAGTTTCGAGTTTTGACATTCGGTCTTTCTACAGCTCCCCTTACAAGATTAGTAGAAAACAGCGGCAGAAACATCTGAGAGGGAGGGGTATCCAGATATTAGTCTATTTCGGACGACTGCTTGATGTAGCACCAAACAAGTCTAGTCTGATAGTTAGTGAACATGTAGTAAGATGGTGAAGGAAAAACTGGGGTCCATGACTAAATTAGAGATTTCTAACATCTTCCCGAGTCTGAAGCTGAAGTTTCGGAGCAATCTGAGACTGATTGGAAATTCAACGCCTTTTCCAATGAAGAGAGAATTGCAGAATTTTTAATTGCTATCATGCTCATTATGCAAGAGAAAAAATTCATCTCCAGCATCTATGGATTCTGCTGCTTAGGACTTGATGGCAAGCTTGGTAGATGTTCATACCATTTGCAGATTGTGGTCGGAAATTTTTCCAGCGACACTTCGGAGTTTCTACTAGACTACTGTCAGGACATATATCACCAAATCCTTTGAATACTAAGTTAGTGAAGTATTTCGCTGGTTGCAACTCTAAGGTCCTTATGGTGGAATGGTAATTTCAAGAACTTTCCACACCAATCAGATTTAGGACAGGATTCTTCGATGGACGGTTAGAAAGCACTGCATGCCGGTCCCACAAAATGAAGGAGTGTGGTACGAATTATATAAGGAAACGCCACTTAAATGTACTAGAGTTGCTACCGCTATGTTGACACTGTAAGGGCGATTCCAAAGAGACGTTTATCTGGGAAATCGGTGAAAATCAGATAAGATTATCCAATGTAGTTGCATACGTTAACCACCAAGGAGGTACAAGAGTACCCTCATGTGTACTATGATTATCCGCCACCTCACTTGTTGCCAGAATCATTTTATTACCTGAAGCGGAACATCTTAGTGCTGGGCCACGAGGTGATATTTGCCATAGGGGTACCATATGGAGTGGCAAACCGAGAGTAAAATAACTTGTTAAGACATTCAAACTTAAATAATTCTGCATGATAGAATTTCAAAAGTAGTAGCTTTAAGCCTGCTATTTGCATAAACAAAATGGCAGCCCATTCCAAGTTGATCCATACAACTTGTTTCAAGCCATACCGTGTACGACGAGTAGAGGATAATTTTGGTAAAAACACATAATAGTTAAACATGAGATGTTTGATAATGGACAACCACCAGAAGTCAAATAACATTCTTAATTAAATCTAATTTGCTAAATCCAAAAGGCCGACATTTTCCGTAAAGTAAAATTTTGAGAATAATTGACTTCCAACATTCCAGGTATCATATGGATGAAACTTTACACTCTATAAAGTTTATAATGACACTATTGTCAAATATAAACCTATAAACAGTGTATGTATGCAAGACTTCTAAGGTGACAATTAAGCAAGTTAATTGAATAAAAAAATGGCCGCCATTGAAATGCGCCATAACTAGTTTCGGCTATATCCAGGAATCGTTGAAGAAACCTGTTTTTAGGCTCAAAAACTGCCTAAAATGAGGTGGTTGATAAAAACAATAAATGAATTCAGGCCATCTATTTGAATAAACCTTATTTGCATATATCCTAAATAACCGCCATTGTTTCCCAACATTTCAGCACTTATGTTGATTTTTAAATGGTGGCCAGTTTTCAATCATGGGCAGTTTAAGTGTTAATCTATGCCACTTGAATTCTATGTGTCATCCCTAAAGACCTTTAAAACCAACTGGACAAAAAAATCATCGAGTGGAACCTTTCCTTGGGTTTATGGGAAATTGACTCCTAGATCTGACAATAAAGAATAACTCCTACCTCACTTTATATAGTTTTCAAACCAATTATTTTGATACCGAATATCTGATGATCCATTCTTGCACTATTATAGTGGGTTTCAGTAGTATTCAATATTTTTCAACATTTTTGCCAATGAATTACCATTTTTGCCAATCATTAGCAATATCGCTATCAATCTAGTAACAATACATAACATACCGAATTATACATAAAACTATTGACCCAACTCACAAGTCTATTCCAAGTATTGCCACTCTAGTCATCTTGAAGATACGCAACCATAGGGTGGTAACTTGCAAACAGGATGTTCTTGTTCATGCGTAGAGCGAAGAAGAGCTATGACGTAGGATCAAGAAGACTTACAAGGGATCGTGCTCGGCCCTCTCCTGTTCAACATCTATACACTAACGACCAACTTAGGAGTTGAGGAACCTGTCGTTTTATCTATGCCAGACGATCTTGGAAGAGAGACTCTCCAAAGTTTGGATGAACTCCTAATACTACGAGGAAACCACCTACGTGCAAAATCCGTCAAGACCCGGGTGTGTTGCTTTCCTCTACGAAACGTGGAGTCAAACGTCAGCTTAAAGTAACATGGTCGGAAAACCCCGGAGCACTGCGATAACCCTCTCTACCTGAGAGTTGGACCGCACTCTTTCTTAAGACCCACATCAAGAAGACGAAAGAGTGAATTGCTCACGCAATACAATCAACGGAGAACGTATTACATCCCAGCAGGAATTGCTCCAACCAGTAGTGTGCGGAGCATGCAAAGAGCGCTCAGACCAAGTATCTAAGGTGAAGCACACTATGTCCGGCAGGAGACTGGCTTGAAACAGCCGTACAATAAGACATAGTTGCTTGAGCAAGTCCAACTTGAATCAGTCTCTAAGCAGTTTGTAAGGGAGTAAAACATATACTGGTATGGAACCTGGTGAGAACTTCTTTTCTTTTTGTTTTTGTTTTGGTTTTTTTTTTGTTTTACTGGAGATGACTCCCCATGGGGACGAATGGGCGATGCTTAACAGATTGAGAACCCAGAATTGGCCGATCTAAGGTTTCCTTGCAGACTTGCAGAAGTGAGGCTACCTGGAAGCAGATAGGACCTCTTGTGTTGTGGAACAGCACCACAGACAATGAAAATATCTGTTGCATTGTGGAGCAAACAATGGCCTGTAAGGGAAAGATCACCCCATGGCAATAAACTTGACGCAGCATGAAATGCCTCCTGCCGGCTTATCTAGATGTCTTCGTCCAACACCAAAGGCGAACGTATACTTTTAGCAGGAATTGCCCCATCAACATCGTCATAGTGTAGCGAGCATGCAAGAGCATAGCTGTCAAGTTCTAATGGAAAGCACCCTATGTCTGGACAGAGACCAGCTGCCACACCCTAATTCCAGAAGGAGTTTCTTAAGCAATGTCTAACCTCTTGAATCAGTCGATAAGGAGCTTAAGAGAGTTGCATTGTGAAAGAAAGACTTTTCTTATCCACCAAGTAACATCTATTGGTATGAACGTGATTGAGCATCTTCACTGGAAGCTGACTCAAATGGGACGAATTGCCGATGTTTCAACAGGTGGATAACTAGAATCAGCGATTCTAAAGGTTTCCTGCAGAAGAAGTGGGCTACCTGGAAGCATGGTTTTCCAGGACACTGCCTGTGGGTGTGGAACAGAACCACAGGAAATGGAACATCTCTCTTGCATGAAGGGTCAGACATTCTCTCAATGGAGAAGCTGGCCAAGTGTTCACGTCTTTGATGGGGGTGATCTAGTTCACTACATGTGAATTTTGAAGTTTGTAAACTGGGATTTGAGGAGCTTTTATCCAGAACATCTGCCGCCTTTGGCAGCAAATGCGCTGACAGAGCACATCAATTAGATATGAATATGAATGTCTTGATGTTACCTTGTCTTGAGTTCCACACTTCATAAAGCAACCATTTGCAGCTAATGTCATTGAGGATCAGTTCAACCTGATTCAACTTGGGTGCAGTATGGTGTGCAGAAAAAGGGGCCCCTGTCGTGTTGTTAGGTCTCTTTGCGAGATTTTTAGAGACGGGGACTTCTTCAGAGGCAAATGCACAACATCTCTAAAAGTGACATCCTATCTTTTCTGCTATCAAGGCGATCGTCTCATATCTTACGTCGCACACCAATCTCTCTCTCGCTCTCGCTCTCTCTAGATCTCTAAGTGTTTTGCTTACTGGCTGATGAACTTATTTGCAAACTTCAAAGAGTTAATGTTGTTAGTATGTAGCCAAGTCACAAACCATGCGGCCTGGTACTAATTGTTTAGAGCATAGAAAGCCAAAATTGATGAATCTGGGCCTGCTGACTCTTGTGAGGACGGCCTATTACCCTTCATGCAGATGGGGCAAATTATATGGTGCCGTAGAAGCCTCTCCAGACACTTCAAGCCCCAAGGTCAGGGATGGATTGTACGTCCAGATGGTATGTGATCATGCAAGTGGATGCATGGCAAACAGCTGCAGCGTTGTTTAAGAGTTCTTACCCTGCAATTAATTGCCCAAGAGTGTGGGGCTTTAAAAGTGCCAGAATGTGTATGAGGGCTTAATGGGATGTCCTGTTTACAGATTTGTGCAAGGGATCGACATGTGTAAAAAAATGAAAGGTGAGGTCATAATTGGGTACAGTCTGGTGATTATGGGGACGCCGAGGAAGAGATTAAAGGAGGCAAAATATCAGAGGACTAATGCAAATAAAAAATAATTTGTGTTTGCAAATTAGCATGCTCAAGGTGTCCCCCTTGAAGCTTGCATACACACATGATTATAATAATAGTGCAATAGTTTAATTGGAAACTTAAGTTAAGATTCATCCATGTTCTACCTTGAACATTGACTGGTACCAGTCAAATTATGCTCAAAATTTACGAAAATGGCGGCTACTTTGGATTTCTGCAAAGTAGGTTTAATTAAAAATGGCATGATTTGTGTTCTGGTGGTTGGTCCATTATTTCAAACAACCTTGTGTTAGCCTATATTCACTAAAAGGAATTTTCTTCTACAAGACAGGATATGGCCGGAAATAATGTTGACGAAATTTCAAGAGGGCCTTTCTTTATGCAAATTAGCTGTTAAGTTGGTCACCTTCGAAGTCCTGTATAAAGACATGTGTATAGTTATATTAGTACAAGAGTGTAATGCAAAACTTTAAAAAGTGCTTGTTCATCCATGTGAACCTTGAACATTGAAGGTTAAAGTCCAAATTAGGCTCAAATTATGAAAACGGTGGCAGTTTGGATGTATGAAGTTAGGTTTTTCTAATTTTAAAATGTATGGATTTTTGCGTTCTGGTGGTTGTCCATTGTCAAACACCTCATGTTAGCATTTATTACACTAAAAGAATTCCTCTAAAAGACAACATATGACTAAAACTTGTTATGGAGCAATTTCAATGGAGGCCATTTTGTTTATGCAAATTAGGAGGCTTAAGCTACTACTTTGGAATGTCATCATGCAAAAGTTATTTATAGATGATGTTTCTGAGTAAGTGATACCACACTCGCTTTGCCCCCCCTGATGGTACCGACCAACCTATCTGCCCACGGAAATCTCCCGGAGTTATCAACTATTTCGTAGACAGTTTTTCCAGGGGAAGAAAGCAGCCAAAATGATGCTTTCTCGGAATCTACTGTGGAGTGGCATTTCAACAGTCATATTTTACCAGATGATTTTTCTAGATTACACAGGCCATAGTCGATCGGTTTGCAAGCATGACTATTTCTAACCCCCAACATACTGAAAGTATGAAAAATGTGGCTGGCGGACGAGAAAGCTTGTGTGAGACTGCTTTTTATAGTTGGGTCAAATCTGTTGCTCCCCAAATGATGGCAAAGTTTTAGCAATCAAGGACATGCAAGATGCTGCTTGTAGCCCCCCATTTTTGGTCACTAAGGTTTGGATTTTAAGGCTGTTCAGTTTTTAGAGGATCAGCTGAGACGGTTCATGTAAGGAAAACCTGATGGTTATAATAGGATCTATTAGTTTTTATTATG
>JAMKCH010043297.1:0-12624 GCA_023653785.1 Ophioderma brevispina
TTAGTAGTTAAGCCCGAAAATTTTAGTAATTACTGTCCGAACGGACACTCATAAGGCTACTACACGTAATTGAATGGAGATTCATATCTTTAAACACTGCTCTTTACTTCCTTTTCTCTCAATATTTCAGTTGGGAAAAATAACTTACGAGAATTCTACAGACTTATACTTCACTTTTAAGCTATTTCTGCAATTTGTCAAATATTTTGACTCTCTTGGGTAAATCACTGATAGTGTCTTTAATTAACGGTAAAATACCATGAAATACCCAAATCCCAGCTGCCGGTATTCTACCATTAAATAACAGCAACCGTAAAAATGAATTTGCCTTTATATTGAATAGAAGTTTTGATGTTTTATCGAGTTTGTATGAAGAAAACACTTATTTTGTGTTAAAGTCATTAAAATGCTCAAGACTCTCTTAAATACAGTAAATTTACTTTCTACGATGCACCGTATTTTAACGGTAGAATACTGGCAGCGGGGATTCCGGTATTCTACCGTTATTTTTTCTAACAGTGTATTGGGACTACTAGTCTCTTTATCTTCTATTTATCTGTCACTCTCTATCTCTTTCTCTGTCACTATCTACCTATCTCTCTCCTTATGGTAAAATAGTCCTAAACTATTCAAAATAAACACAATTTAAAATTTTACTGAAATAATTCTGTTTTGTGGCAAAGAATCACGAAATTTGCTCAGAATAAGCCTGAAGGAGTAGGTCCCATTGTGGTGTTCAATATGTTAAACTTTATTTTACAGAAATTTTTAGAGGTGGCAGTAACCCAGATAGCACTGCAATGGTGGTCCAATACTGGACCAATATTTATTATTTATTGGCCCTATATTGGTTTACAATATTGGATAAATATATTTTGCTCATTGGCCCAATCTTTATTGGCCAAATATTTATACAATATTGGTTATATATTGGATCAATGATGGGCCCAAGCTGGCCCTGTTTATTTTGTTCTCTACATTGGACCAATACTGGACCAATGATTGTAACCAATGTCGTACCGGTGTTGTGCCAATGATGGCCCTATGTTCTTTTACAACAATTATTTTAATGGAATTTTTTTCAAGCTGCTATTTTTAAATAAATTAATTAGATAATTTCGAGCTACTCACATAGTTAATATTTTTAATGAAACTGGTATAATATAGTATAATGTCATTGAAATAATGTGCTCTGTTTAAAACACCCATTGTTGAGACATATTAATGTATTCCTATATGTATTTGACTGAGTTCTCACCCTGCTATTTTTAAGCAATCAATTGCTTTTAAGTCAATAATGGGCCAATGTTATCCCAATAGTTGGCTCTATATTGGCTGCTTGTCTTGGGTCAATATTCTTCACCAATATTGGACCAGTAAGAGGTGCCGATATGAAGCCGATGCCCCAGCTGCCAATGGAAAACCATTGCTGGCGCAATATGCAATAGCCACGTGTTACCGATGCCAAGATTACCAACGGAATACCATTATTGCCCTTGGAGAGCCAATAAAGGACCAATAAAGGCCACCCACATAATGCCGATGCCAAGATTACCGATGGGGAACCATTGTTGGGCCAATATATGCGTGCTATGTGGGAAGCTATTAATCTGACTAACTATTTGGTTTCCCTGTCATGATTTATTATCCATTTATTTACATTTAATCGCAACTTACTTAGGTAAAAATATGAAGATAGTCTATGATCAGGTTTATGATGCCGTGATAAAAGTGTTTTACAGCTATAATGGGCTGAATTCCAGGCATCTTTGGAGAATAACTACAAATTGAACAAGTAAGTAAAGCTGCCTTATGAATGTGCGTGTACGCAAGGCGAGTGAATATTAAGAAAGCAACCAAAGTTTCGCGGAAGAAGTTATCCTGTTATAAACAAGACTAGTGAATAATGTCAGTCCTTGCATTCTGATATTTTTACTAGCGTAACTTCATCATGGCTCACTGCTATTGAATTTGAAGTAAGATCGAATAAATTCATAATAATATGTCATCAGTACAAACATATCGATACACATAAATGAAGCCACGTATTGTTGTGTCTAATTGTTGACTGCCATTGTATCTAACGAGAAGTGGTGTAGTTTAGTTTGAAAACTATATGGATTTAATGACAAAAGCACAAAAATGTCCGACTGGCAAAAGGACAGTACCATTTAATCAAGCAGTATGCAGTGTGATGGGATGGGGAATTGGGGAGAAGATCACTATTTGATGATTTTTTTGCTTAAAATGGTAACAAAATGTAGTGAAAATTTGACAGGCTAGTCCAATTTTGTTGATAGCTGTTTAAAAAAATCCAAAAACCCCCCATTTTTAGGGATTAGGTCCATATTTACCTCAAGAATCCCCCCTTTTGAGAATTCCCGGCCGCTATATATCCTGAGTATAGCCTGCAATTCCACAAATTCTAGCATTTTTTCTGGTCATCTTCGGCACATAATAAGAACAATCTTCTAATCACCAAGATAAACTATGAATTGAACTCAAAGGATCATGGATGTAATTTCATTATCCCATGTTGTAAACTTCTATCGTAATATGTAAGTGTAAATTGCATTGAACTGTATATACTCCATTACAGGTTCAAAAATTACCGGGAGCTTTTGTATTTCTGGTCTTTCGCAACATCCCCTCCACAACTGAAAAAACATACCCCTCTATGACTACGAAGTATCGTAATCCAAACTCTGCTGAAAATTCCACAACCAACAGTGCCAGTGCAGTGCTTGCAGCTGCTCCTGTGGTCTTCATGTTAGTCGGTTAAACGCATTTGAAAAGCGAGGACGATTGCAATGTTTGATTTTTTTTTCGTGATTGATAAAATCTTAGCGGGGGGGGGGGTGTTCAAATAGGCGACGAAAAAGAATAATTCAAGCCGATAAGACCAAAATCAAAGACGAGATGCATGAGTAATATTCTGGGATCAAGAAGGATATTCATGAGCGTGACCTTTGTACATGCACCACACACAAAACAATAAACCGTACTGACAATGCAGATTGAATTTAGTGGTTCGGCCATCAAGTTTCTGTGAAATACAGAACGAAAAAGACGCGAGGCTGTGAGCGGTTCGTGAAAATTAGCAATTCTATTTGGGAGGAGATTCCGCGTTGTGTTACTTGTGAACGGTAGTAAAATTCGTAACGGGAGTGATTATTCACATGAAAGGTATGAAATAGGATTCTGTGAGACCATTTCATTTACTGTTTTGTCATGGCTCTTAAGGCCCTTGTGTGGGTGGTGTGGGGGGGTGGGTGCATGGCGCAGGCCTACGGCCCATTTTTTTTATATTGTAAGAGCTTGCATGGGATAAGCTAAGGCCGTGAGGGGTGGGAACCGTGGGATCAACACCATTCTCGGAAAGAGGACATAGCAGCATCTTGAACAAGACCTCGAGAACATAATAATAGTAGAGATTTATATAGCGTCTTATACTATTGGCCTCTAAAGCGCTTTCACAAATTGCCGCTGATCACTGTGGCCCAACCATACCATAACCATTTAGCATCATTTCAAGGGATGAAGCAGATCGGGATCAGCGCTTCCCTTATCAGCAAACATACATCGAGATAAACCATCGCAGCCGGGACCAGGCAGGGGTTCGTTCGCGAAAGCATCGTAAGACTAACGTAGCCCTAGTTGCGACGTAAGTTACTACTAAGATTTTTTCCGTGTTTGTGAAACTTGGACGTAGGCTACTTGTGTTGTACGAGTAAGCCAGATTTACGATTAAAAACTACGTGTGGTCATGAGTACATGTAACACACTCGTAGAGTGTGGGAAGTGAACAAATCGGTCCGCTGTTCCCATTCCATCCATCTTGTTAGCAATCTATCATGCCAACAGCATTTATAGTTCCGAAAATGAAGAGAGAGGCAGTCCTGAACGCATAATAAGATATATAAATAGCAACTCCAGATCTGTTCTTTCAGTGATGTGTCAATTATTCATATACAGTCAGATTGGCTGAATATCATGTAATTGCGCATTGAAGCGACATCGGTGGCCGATATACATTAAGTTAACAAAAACAGATAAACATGTTAAAGTTAATAATAAAAAATAATTGTTTTCTGTAAGCATGTCATTCCTATCCATACAGATTGGCCCATCTATCCATGTCACGCACATAAAAAAATAATGAATGATGAAAGAAAAAGAAAGAATAGTAAAAAGAATGACAAAGTTGTATCATAGATAGAATCACCTCTAATCTAGTTCACTAAAGGCTGACTCAAGAGATTTTCCGAAGAAGGGGCGTCCGAATGTTTTTATAACAAATCGTAATTTTTTGCATGTACAAATTGCTTGTCCATGCATACTAATCACTGTGTGAAATTGTTTAAGCTCAAATCGATGTCCATTATAGAACACTCAAATTATGCAATAAAATTCCATATCCGGAATTTTTTGTTATACAAGTACGCCTATCCTCTGGTACTGTTATACTACACATATAATATTTACTACATCACCACGTTTCATCTCAATCTTTGTGGTGGAATTGAGTATTTTAGATGAAACTAATACACACACAAAAAAAAAAACATTTCAAAATATTTGAGTCAACCTTAAAAAGTGCACAATTTGTTCGTCATCTATTGACTGGTTCCGAGTTTTCGAATTCTTTACAACATCACTGCAGTCTTCGCTAGTAATTGCATGTCTTCTTCACTTGCTTAACAGACCTTTTCCTGCTGATGCGGCATTACCTTGCCTAATTATTCATACCAGGTCCTTTTGATTTTGTTTGTGGATATAGGCCTATCTTAATTTCATTTTTTTTAATAAAATATTTGTTGGTCTTTCCACCTATAAGAATGACTCCTAATGAGGAAAAAATAGCCGCCCTCTTTGGTTCTGAAGCCATTTTCTTGTGCTGGTGTAGGCCTATCTAATACCTAGATCGAAAGTACACAGCTAAAAAATAACAAGCCAATTTAACGCGGTTCTCATCAACCAGAGGAATTCTAATATGCGAGGGGTATAGTCCGAGTACTGGAATCCGTTTCTATAAGTGTCTGCAATAACCCCAACACCGTATGCTTTCAAAATTCATTAATCGATAATACTAGAACAGCATTCAATCACCGACTCTACGAATTGACCACGAATGCACCAAATAAAAAGACACCGTCTACTGATCCTACCTTATGGCGAAAAGGTAATTACGACGACTGCCTAACGTCCATTGTTCGCGAACACACGTAAGTCACAACTTGTAGAAATCGTAACAAGCGCTTAGCAAAAGTTACGTATATACTTACGATTCACGTTTCGCGGACGAACCCCAGCTTCCCAAATATCGCATGGGTAAATCGGGACAACCAGCGGTTAATTTCTTGTCCAGGGAAATTACAAGATAGCTGAATCTCACAGGGCTCGAACGCCGCCTATACGCATGATGAGCATACACTGGAGTGGAGCGCTTACCTGATTGAGCTATCTTGTACCACTTGCAAGAAGTGGTACAAATAAAATAAATCGCCTTCTCTATGTATCTTCTTAGGGCTTATCACCGTTTACCGTCTGAGTTTAAATTAAACATGAAACCCATTTCGCTTTGTTTTTTATACACAACAGGCTCACTTTTGAGTTGATGAGATGGGACTTTATGATGGATGATGAAACTAACCTTATTCTCTTGAGGTAGACATTAATTCCATTATTTAATTGATCTAAAATTAACTACGGTTAGGGGTGGTAAATCAATTTAAAAAAGGGTAAAAGTGGAAATCAGTTAAAGCGAAAAAATGCAAACTAGCAATATTAACCAATTGTAGTAAGTATAGAATCAGGCATTCATCGCCATTTCGATAAAGCGGCCACCTTGACGACGAAGTTGTGGAGATGTATTTTTTTAAAGAGTACCCAATAATACAACACTCGGGGAAATAGCTTATTGTCTTAAAATAAAAGTACGTATACGTATAGGTTTTTGTTCGGTATGTCTTTAAATGCAGATTAATAAATTCCATTTATTTCATTTTAATCCGATATGCAGAACAAAAGATATCATCAAAATCGAATTGGTGTAAGGCTGTAGGGAAATCGTCGGACCTATGGGAAATACCACTTTAATGGAATCGGCCAATGGAATGGCATGACTAGTTCATGAATATTTATGAGGTGTAATAATTTGAACTATCATAGAACGTTTAAATTGTTTTTGAATTTTCTTTCAGTGCAATATGTCTCCTGCAATGTCATTCTGCCCAAAGGAGGCTGTTTTTGGAGAACAGTGTAATCAAATCTACCACTCATTGATTAACCTGGTGGGTTTGCCACAAAACTACATAGACTTCTACAGAAAAGGTAAAAAGGAGAGAGATAAAGAGAAGAGAAGAAAGAAATGAGAAAGGATGAGATAAGAGCACAAGAAAGAAGGGACAGAGGATAGAGAGAGAGAAAACGGGGGAGAGAGGATCTAAAGCGGACAGAAGAACAGAATAAGAAAAGAAAAAATATGGTGTATATAACTGCACAAATTTTAAAATGCGAAAAGCCGTCGGCTATAGTATTGTGTTTAATAGAGCAATGCATCAGGTGTGCAATTTTCACCTATATCACTTCATACTTCGTGCGAAAGGTGGAGCCGATAATTAATAAAATTTGTGTTGATTGAACCATGTTTAGAGAGGCACCAACCAGTCCTAAATTCTTCGTGTGTGTGTGTGTGTGTGTGTGTGTGTGTGTGTGTTAGGGGTGGTGGTGGTTGTCGCATGTGGCGGTTTAAAAAATATATTCAAACACAAATTATTGCGAACAATACTCGGAAGGTTTCTTTTGTCCTCAGGAGTAGGGGGGCCTACAGTGCACTTTATCCAGTGTTTGCCTTTAAGTCGGAGGGCGCTGTTCCCGTTTTTGCGAGAAAAGATGATACAAGCGCGCTCGCGCGCGTGTGTGTGTGGGGGGGGTAGCGTGGGTGAGTGAGAGTGTGTGTGAGAGAATGGGTATTTGGATGGGTGAGTAATTGAGAGAGTGCGCGCGTGTGTATGCCGTGCGTCGTGTTCTTTTGTTTGCATGTATTTGATATTCAAATTGTTCTTTTTTGAATGTATTGGTCCGGTTGGTCAGAGGAACCACAGGCCCAAGGCTCATGTGGTGTAAACAAAATAACCTTGATGACCCCTATGTTAAATATGACCCCATTTTGTAAAATTCTAATAAAACACATTCTTGGCTCATAGATCCTACGACCACCAAATTTACTACTAAATACTGTTAAACCCGTGTCTCTGGAATGATATTGTGTTTAGTATACCAAAATTTCACCGTTGCTTCACACATCATCCAATATAAATTTACGTTGTGTAGCCACTCTATTGTATAGAGGATTAGTGGTCCTGAACGTCACCAGACATAGCTAAAATACCTGACACGACAACAATGTTGGGCCCATGGCAATAAAATAAATATTGTTATTATAAAAAAGCGCGAACATATGAGAAGTGTAATGAGAGCTCATGCGGGTTTAAATACCACTCTGAATCGCCGAGAAGTTAGTAGTGTTACGTCACGAAAAATAATGTAAAAAAAAAACACGAACCGATCTCCTTCGCCCTTTGTCAGCCAGTCGAGCATTTCTGTCAAAAGTGATGATATAAAAAGGTTTATTTTGGACATTTCTGGGCATTTTGTTTTCAACGTTTTGGTATTAATCATTTACTAAATAAAATACATATAAACCTAAATAGTGCAAGTACAGTGTGAGTCAAAAAAAAACCCTACATTCAGAATAAAAAATAATTAAAATAGTTAAGAATAAGTTTTGCTCAAATGTTTGCTTTGGTTATAAAGAGGGAATAAACAGCTTTCGAAAACGTTTATTGGTGTCATTTGGGCTTTTGAGGAAGAAGTTATACCTATTTACTGAGAGACTTAAAAATCTTGTTTGGGCCGATTTTGACCCAAACAAAGATGCATCGCCTAAAGTAGCATTGTCTTCATGCAGTGATTTGTGTAAAAAACATTTAACACCAATTATTGTTAAACGATGGTGGGATTAAGAATATTGAAGGATTATAAAAATAATATCCCGGAGATAACAAAAGAAAATGCTGAGTTAACAAAAATTCAATTTCCTAAATAAGAAAGTCCAAATAGCTGGTGTAAGACCATAGTTTACTTCGGTTCAGCCAAGATTTCGTGGTTTTAACCTACAAGGAAACTTGGGAGCTAAAGGGAAACCATAGAAGGTTTTGTATTCCGCTTGAAAAACAAAGTGCGATTTGAAAGTTTAAGTTTAATTCCAATTTACTTACAGAAAACTTCAACTTTAGTTCTCTTGCAATTTATGAACGCCGAGTATACTGTATTTGTGCAAAATAATTATCTGAGAGATGTAAACAAAAATCTCTGAGCAGTTTCATGAACTGAAGACATTGATGGGAGTGATTGTCAATAACTGACTCTTTATGATTGAACAATGGTATTTTATTTTGTTGAAGATATTTTTTCTTATAATTATGTTACACGATAGATCATTTTAATTCAAACTTATATGCTTTTTATCGAGAAGAAATCGATACGACCTGAAATTGCATGTGTGAATTGTGTTTGCTGGCTATGGTTATGGTATACGTCTGTGTCAGTCTCTCCGCATTGTATGGCTTAAATCGGTCAAACAGAATTTTTGGTCTCTCCGCAAATTGCCATAGTTTCTGGGAACCCAAAGCCCGAAAGACACCAAATAAAATTCTTCTGATAGCCTGTTTATCCCTGTAAACACCAAAGCAAAGAGTTAGCAAATAACGTTTTAACCTTTGAAGAAAAATTCTTTCCTGAATGTAGGGTTTTTATTGACTCACACTGTAAGAGGATGTTACTCCATTGCTAAATCCCTTTAAATCCATCCTTCAGGTGGCCATTTTTCAGCGTGAAGTGAGGTTTAAAAATAGCGATATTCAAGTGTATCAGGAGAGATGTTATAGTTCTTCCTGTAAAGAGTGCAGTCAGGTAAGAATGATATGTCCAGATACGTCATTTGCTCCATGTTCACTTGGTGCTGATCGTTAAAGGCCACTTCTTCATTTTTTTCCAAATTCAAAATGCCCATTTTTGTTTCTAAATTGCTAGTGTTAGGTCATATCAACACCTTATATTTACTTTCTTTGTGAAAAGCAGACGCAGACACTATAGTGCTGCAGCATAGGTGAAAAAAGGGCTAGATTCTAGCACCAGGGACGGAATAACACATTTACAATCATAGCTAAAATCAATCATTGGGTTGTGTAGTTCACGCAAAATAACGATACAAAATAGAAGTACTGGCCAATTTTCATAACCAACATTTTCCAAAATGGGCCGCCATTTTAGGGTATAGCGCTACTATAGCAATTATGTCGAAATGTATGTTGTCTGGTCAGGAGGTTTCACTATACAATCTGATTGTCCGAGTCATGAAAATGTATATACCAAGGCTATTTTTCAAGATGGCCGCCTTATCAGCGAAGAAAACCGCATATTTCTTATTATATAAGCTAGAGACGATTTTAATGTCAAAATAGTGTTTTCTGGGGTAGGATCGATAAGACATATTTTCATTCCATATGTCCCTGTTTTGGCAAGATAGCCCATATTTTAATACAAGTACCCAGAGTGTTAGAGTTACTGCAATGGTCAGCTGAATTGCAAGTGGAAATTAACAGATCTCTTGATAATCAATACCAACTCAAAATCCTCAGTAACCCTCCTGGATTCTTAACTGCGGTTTAGGGTCCCAATAACAAAAACAACCACCACTACACAGGTGTACACTGATCATGGCATTTAATAGCTTTTAAAGTGTTTGAAAGTTCGGGCCATTTACTCTTGACATATCTGAAAGAAACAAATAATAGTTTATATTAAAAGTAGACGGCCCAAACATCAAACATTCCCATGCAATACCAGCGCATGTTTGGGATGAATACTATAGAGTGATCAAGGTTCACACTTTGGTTGTCGCATTGGTGATCCATGAATAAAATGACTTACGACTCATCTTGCAGTTTTGAGAATATTGCTGTTGAAATCCTTGACCAAAAACATACACTTTGTCACCATTATCGTCATCCTAGGTGCTTTGTATAGTATGAGGTATAAAATTTTTGCTTTTATTGTCAACCTCTTAGAAAATTGTGGCGTATGAAAACTTCCATTACTTTTATATTCATTGACAGTTTTGAAATAGATTTATATGAACTCCTTGACCCTGAAGATCTTTAATTTGACACCACATCACTCTTCCTAGGCTTACAATGCCAGGTTTTGTCATAAGATGTCAGCCATCTTGGAAAATATCGGCACCTGGCACATTTGATAATTTTGGTAATAGTGATACTGAACTCCTTTGCCAATAAAAAAACATTTTAAAGACCAAAACTGTCTTCTTAATGTGGTTTTTTGGCTTTAAGATGGCTTCAATTTTGGAAAATGGCGTCGTACGGCAAATTGTCACCACTTTTATTTTGTCATCCCCCGTTTTGCATGAACTCCACATCCCGACGTTATTTACCTATTATGACAATGTTATTAATTCCGGTCCCGTGTCCCTCTCCTCCCTGGTTTGGTGCTGCAGCCTACCAAAGCATTTTCAAACGGCCTTGAAGATGTTTTGATTACTAATAAAAGTTCGGATCCCGACTTTAACACGCATAAAAACCGCCATTTCGTGTTAAGCTTGGCCACTTATTGGAGTCTTTACTACAACCATTTCCAATACAACAGTGGCAAAATGTTTTTGATGAAACTAGGGGTGCGGTTTGTTTACAAGTTTGAAGAAATCGCTGATAGTGGCTTTAATGACATTGTGTAAATTATTACGGTGCGACACTTTTAATTACATCAGTATGCTATTGCTGTTCGTGACTAATTCCACTGGAATTTAACCTGTTCAATTATTAGAGGATGGCCCGATTTGAGATTATCTTCCTTTTTCATCTTAATAGGTTGGCCTTCACCCAAAACCACATCTGTACAGTTCCGCTCCGTATTTCAATCCGTTTTGATGCGAGAGCATAAACTTGATTTTGTAAGCCCTATAGAGTACTGTGTAAATTAAATATTGGTCGACAAAATGTGGCACATTTTCGCTCGTACCTTCCAAACCAACATCCTGGTGCTCTAAGATTTCATAGAGTAAATGAAAAAATAGTAAGCTTTCTTCTGATACCAAAATGTTGACCCTTCCGGTAAAATCTGGGGCGTCTGGGAACGAGGCCTATTTATTAGCGATCGGGCATGAAGCTCATGGACTTTAGAACATAATGGTGTTCTTAAAGTTGTGCAACAGTCGCAAACGACATCGTCAGGGATATTCAAAAATTCAAATTAGTTTTAACTTATGAAATAAACCTATCAAATAATCGCACTAGATTTCCGAACCTAGACGCATAACCCCCGCATAACCCCCTAAGCCTGCTAGAACTAACACGGGCATCCGTCTGCTCATTCATCCACGGTAAGGGTAAGTTAGCCGGCTTACATGGTTTTCATTTGAGACTATGGACCCATCTTTTTCACTTTCATGCGGGGACAATTGAATATTAATTATTAAAGACAATATACAGATGTTGAATCTTAAAAGGAAATTTTATTATGGGAATGACAGCCAATTTTTTGGAAAAAATAACGATTTGATGACGTCACGGCATTGATTGGTTTATTATTTTGCTTCGGGGGACCCTTCAGGTAAAAATGACTTACGTATCCCTACATTGGAACAAAACACGATTTAGTCATCGTACGTCGGTTTTGAATCATAGGGGAAAGGTAAATTCTGTACTGTTTAGACATAATACACGTGTTCTTTGAAAAAAATAAAATAGCACGTGGGCAGAGGGTCGTGTAAAGACCTTGATTTAACTTAGTCGGATTTATATATATCGGTCGCCCCCGAGAGCAAACTGATATCGAATACCTGACACGTGACCTTGTACGGCGACACTACACCAAACTATTCATCTCGTTACCGTTTATAACTACACTACGGCAAAGCAGCAAGCAGTCTGTATCTCTGTTGTCATAGCGTAATCGATCAAGATGTAGAGACTATACTGTGGTTCTGTACAGGGTGGGTAGGACACGATCTGCTCGATTGGGCATTTGGTATTTCCAAACGGTAATTTGTGAAACTGCTACATTCATTTACTATGGCAGCTTCGGTCCCAGTGACATTAAAAAATCATCTCTAAACCTTTGTTTCAAGATCTAGTAATATCATATAAATTAAGAAAAAATATGAAGTTCACATATCATGCTCTGTTAAATTACTGTTGGCATCACTCAAAACTCCATAAACTTCGCCCTGCAAAAGTAATCTCTATACATAATACCCTTGAACATACGCGCCATGGGCTACGAGCTATGCGCTCTGTAGCCATGCGAACCGATACACTCTAATATCAAAACAGCCCTATTAAATTATTATCACCCCAAAACCATTGCCACTCCTGATCCGTTAGACATTTTGGGGAAGTGCCAAAGTATTTAATAGATAATTTATAGCACAAAGGGCTTCAATTGTAATCACTGTACCCAACAGTAAACAGAACTGGCCTTGGGCAAAAACTGATTTGTGTAGCTCCACTGTCGCTCTTTCAATACTTTCACAAAATGAGCTAG
>JAMKCH010043298.1:0-13836 GCA_023653785.1 Ophioderma brevispina
GCCAACATGTGTGCTTTAAACATGGATTGGATCAATTTAAAGAGTTGACTCAGTACAATCTTGTCTGGGACCCATCTCCAAAGGGTATGGACACGGCTGAGTAGACTTTCTTAAATTTGAACATTTTGTACCTCAACAGTATCCTGAACATATCGCAACACAGAATTTTAAAAGTGAAATCGGGAAAGGTTAATGGCAAGGATAACTATACCACAAACTGACAGGGCCTCTCCTGTTCGCGAACGCGTATCAAGATGCAGGAGAGTTGGATTTGACCCGTTTAATGACGTCAGAGTAACAAGTTGTAAACAAAGCTTAATGCACACTGGGCTCCCGGGCGTGGGCTTACCGCACACTTGGTCTTCCTTGTCGGTGGTTCTTTGTCTGAAAACTTAAAGCTATTCTGTACTGATTCTCCTTGTCGGTATTACGGTTCGCGCTGGTGCACCCATCGACAATACAGCGCATTCTTATCGTAATTTTAAGGCACCCCAATATCAAAGAAAATTATGCCATATGATTCAACACGTACGACGCATATCACGAGAGAAGTCAACGGTGTACGTATGACAAGAAAAACGGGGCCACGCGCACGTCGTTCCACGATGACGATCATGACGCGTATCGCGTATTTGTTATTCGGAGTCATCTGGGTCACGCTGCCAGCCGATAATCACTTTCATTGGAATTTCCTTGAACAGCTTGTCCAAACACACATGATATTATGCCCAATTTTTATCAAAATATAACGGTTTCCAGTACTGTTTCATGCAGAGTTACATGATAACAATACATACTATGAATGAAAAACCATTTTTTGGTTCGGTATTATAAGTTATGTTTAAAGACATGTCCATGGACCTTAAGGCCACCATTGCAAACTTAAGAATCGCGGTTTCAGGGGTCTGTCAGGCTAGCAACATATTTCACTCAAACATTTGGACTTGAGATGTGTTACAAATGGTGCAGCTCCCTCGGTGAAATGGGTCTGGTCTGTCTGTCCGGCTATTTTCCCGGAGGTTGGGGGTCGTACGATCACGAAACTTGGGGGTGGTGTAGCGTGGGCCACGCCAGATCAAGTCGAAAAATGGGGTTCAAACAAGTGTTATTTTAAAAGCCAGGTGATCGCAAAAACCTGGGGACGGACTAGTATTTATATAGATTACAGAAAGTTAAAAGCAAACATTTTCCTCTATCTTGTTACCTCAAACATCTTTCTTTCTGGCTTGTTCAAACATAGCTAACAATCTTGAGGAAGAATGGAAAGGAAAACATAATGTCTCCAAATATTCACTGGGAAGTACCTGAAAAAAAACCAAAAAAATACACAGGATTTATCTTAATATTTAAAGCAAAAAACTTATATTTTTGCCTCTTAAAATAATGGAATAGTTCTGTTGAGGCCAACAATATATACAAACAATCAAAACACACACACACACACAATTACTGCGCACATTAATGGAATATCAAATCTGAATTTTGGAATGGTGACAATATTACATCATCCTTGCTAAACGCACAAATACATGCAACCTTGACATTCTATTTATATGTATGTAGCATGGCGCGGCTGTGAATTCAGGGGCAAAGACCACCATTGAGTATCACACAACCTGCACTGTAAAAATGCTCATTCTAATGGGAGTTTCTGTAACCTGAAAACCATCTGACACACATTTATCTGACACACTATGACTTTGGAACCTTAACGGATATTTTAGCACAGCTTGAAACTCCCTTTTTAAAAATGTTGTGGTAATGGTAAAATAGTCGTTTCTTTAATGGAATTAAAAAATATGATTTTAGACCCATATCCAGGGATGTAGCTACGGGGGGCAGTGGTGGGCGCCAGGAGCCACAACTCAGCTTCAGAAGCCACCACTAAACACCAATTATAACTCACGAGCCCTCCACCCCAAAGTTGCAAAAAATGCACAATTTAATCCTTTTATGCAAATATTGCAATTTAGCATAAAGTATAAAATATGTCAAAAGTTTCATCAAATAACAACCCACCATAAAAAGTGCTAGCTACAACCTGCCCCATCTTCTTATGACAATGGCAATATCCATGATTTTTGCATACCAGAACGCGACTCTACAGCTCATTCGTCCCTTAAAAAAAAATAATGAGTTAAAACTGGATTCTATATTGCCAGTTTGGACACAGGAGTCTAATTGACACCCTTAATCTCTAATTTTATGTTTGACCAACAATCTGCATCTCTGTAAAATGTAGTGATTTCAACTTGAAGTTTGACCAAAGGCCTCATGTTATTTATTAACATTTTCTTATCTTATACATGGGTGTTTCTGTAAGGTGACCCACTTCCTTCTGACACACTTATGAATTTGGATAAACCTTAACAGAATTTAAACCCATTGGTGTATGTGTTTTTTGAATTAAGATTCGGAATTTGTAGTGTGTAGAAAGAAGTGGTAATTTTATGGTTTATTCCGTTAAGGTTCCGAATTCATTCATAAGTGTGTCAGAAAGAAGGCTTCCACCTTATACGGAAATGCCCCATTAACATGGTTATCAACTTACAAGCTTCTTATCAGGTGGAGGTGGGGGAGGTGGGAGAGGGGTCTCGGTGGTTTTGGATTTACTAATTGTGTAGCCCACACAGCAGGATGTGAGACTGAGGGATCAAAGTTATCTGTTACACTTGTCAATATCAACTTTCTCTGCGATGCGACCAAACATAACAGGCGAGTGCGCTGCTGGGGGGTTGTACTCTATTATCTCTGTGGCAATGGATTCATTGTCGTCTTCTGCCTTGAAGGGTGGTCTCATTAAGGCAAACTCTGATGAGATAAAACACCAAACCAAACAGTATTATAACCTAAAAAACACAGTACTATTTAAATGCACAACATGTCTTTTTTTGGTAAATAAACATACATGACATTATAAGACAGGCCCATAGCATACCTGCCAACATTGAGAACCCAAAAATCAGAATGTATGTGTTGCAAACACCTCATCACGAAAGCCCTTATGGGTGAGGGTGGAGTCTTTCTGATCCACTTAGGGCCTCTAGAGTGGAATATACACAGGGGCAGAGTCTCTTGAAGTCATGCATGGGTTTTTAGTGTTTTTCAAGCTGCAGGAAGAGTTTCCAGAGCCCAAAAAATATTTCAGGACTTTTCTGGCAATAAGCGAAATCGGCATTACAGATTTGTGATGCATTGTGGGTAATATCACACCAATCTCGGGTGTCCTAAAATCTTGAAAACACGACAAGGTTGCTGTAGTTTTCCAATGCGATGAACTCTGCCGTTACCACAAAATGCCTTGCTATTGAGTTTCGTGTGCTGTTTGGTTTTCATACCTTTGTCACAATTGTATACAGTTGACTCCGCTTAATCGGGACACCTCGGGAGTAGAGGAAATGTCCCGATTAACCAGAAATCCCGATTAAGAGAACTTGAGAAGTACACATAGACACCAGGAGCCAGGGATATTGGGACATTAAATGTTAACCTGCACAACACAATTAATGTTTGATATAGCTTTTATGAGTATGTATGCCAATGAGAAAGGGTAAAAATGTATTTGCACATTAAAAATATGACACAAGTTCTAAATATAAATGAAAGCATACATATTTTCAGTCAAAATGTCCCCCGCTTCAGTATTTTATACAAATTCTATGTACTTACCAAGTAAAAAATGTCCCGATTATCAGATGGAGTGTCCCAATTAAAAGGTGAATTTTACACAGACAGAAACGGTTTCCTGATTCAGTATGTCAATTATCAGAAAATCCCCTTTATCAGGATCCCGATTAACCAGCTTCGACTGTACCGACAAAAAATATTTTGCTTCAATTGGAATGATTTAATGTGGTAAAAGACAGGAAAAATCAAATGAATTCATGTACATTGTAGCTGCTAAGTTCATTGCATTGGAGAAGTACAGCAACCTCGTCGTGTTGAGGACTCCTGACCTCACCCGTGAATCTGACCTGCATATGCGTAGTCAACCGGAAGTCATAATGCCGATTAGGCTTATTATTTCAAGATTTGTTTTGAAATTTCAGAAATCAGGATATCCCTATTTTTTGCAATTTGGAAAGTTCAAAATAGGGATGATTCCCATAAAACAGGGAAGGTTGGCAGGTATGCCATAGCTAGCCAGGTTTTCTATGGGGTGGGGTGGACTCTGATGAAATAAGACCTGAAATAACCGGTGTCTATGAAATAACCTGTGACCTATGAAATAACCTGTGTCTTCTGGAATGCCTTTCAGTCCAAACAATCAGAACAGTGTTTGATTTAGAAAAGAAAAGTTACATGCACAACTTGGGATTTTCTCAGAAAATGGGCTGTATAACACTAAAATCTGCATGCACAGGCTGAATTTTACATGCACAGAGCAAATGTTACATGCATCTGTGCATGTAAAACCCCTCTAAATCGAACACTGAATCAGAACAATCCAAATAAAGTGCCCATAAAGGCTGCCTTTAAGAGCATACATGTACATGCACATGTTATCAAAGTTTTAAATTGTTTTCACCTCCAATAAAGGCTGACTCAAGAGATTTCCCGGGGATGGCGGCTCTAAATCGCACTTCTTGCACATGCTCCACATATGGAGAGGTGATTTCCAAAAAGGGCCTAAATCCACTTCATATAGTTTGAAAAAAAAATCTAATTTAAAAAAAAATAAATCACATTGCCAAAACACCACATTTATACATGTAGTTTTACTCTCTGATGTTTACAGGTTTTTTCCATTTCTTTATTTTCTGTGTGAAGTGGATTTACAGTGTATGCCCTTTTGGAAATCCTCTCTTCAGACCAAATTTTGTCGAACTACTTTCCCATTAAACCACGATTTTAAAACAAGATTCACTGCAAAGAGAATCTCAGGTGGAAATGAAAATCGTAAAACAGCATTGAGATTGCTTATGAACTCTTCGAGTTTATTATGACACTTGTGTTCCAAGACGTTCGCAAATTTTGTGTATTTTTAGCAAAACCACTGATTTTAAGTTTGAAGTGTTTTCAACACAGTATTGCTTTTAAAATTTCCTTTAATTTTGGGGGATTAATTTTGCTATGAATGATGCTAACACAGCTATTTTCGTGGAAAGTTAGATATTTCTATCATTTTCTGTAAGAAATTAGCAAACATTTTAAAATATTCAAACTTTTCCGGAAAATGCCGAAGCCCATAACTTAGGAAGCGAGTATGCTTCAAACTAGAAATTTAGTGTCAAAATGTGTTTTTGCACTCTTTATCTTACTCTGCTAAATAACTCAATTTCGACCAAAAGTGGATTTCTAAGGTCCTTATCGAAATGAGCTTTTTATATACTAATCACTTTGTAAAATAGCTAAGCTCGGATATTTGTATGTCTGCAACAAGTGCAGGTGTCCTAACATACATGTACCCTGCAAATGATAAGACTAGCTAGTAAAAGCAACCAAATATTAGACAAAATCAGATATTTTAGTCATTACTGATACGGTCCGTAAGGACACTATTACACGTAAATGAATGGAAACTCATATTTTTGAACACTACCGTTTTTTTCCTTTTCTGTCAATTCTTCGGTTGGAAAAAGTAAATGAGAATTCTACAAAGATATGGACACTTTTAAGTTTAATTTATTCCTGCAAATTTTTAATTATTTATTCAGGTGAATCCTGATAGTGTGATGTGTCTTTAATGAACTGCATTTTGAAGAGAATACCCTCAACTCAAGTCTAAAGGAATGTTCTGTTTCAGTTGAATTAAGTTTATTTTTTCTTGGTTCGTTCCTAATTATAGTATTCTGGTAACACCTTACGAATTTTTGGCAATGTTATGTACCATGGATGGACTAAACATGTTCAGGTTAAGGCTTTAACTTTCCCCGACCCTGCTAGGCACATTCACCGGGTCTCAACCACCAAGGACTTTGGCGATACAGATTGGCAATTGATGACCTCCCGTCGCAAACACTTTGTGGGTACATGAGCTGATATCGGGTTGCGTTCCATTGAATAAACGGACCTCGCGGCGATACACTCGGGCTAGAAAATCTAGGGTCGGTGCTGCGGTCAAAATTGCTCTCTCGCTTGTTTTGAAAAATTGTCTAAGGTTGATCGGCCTACAATGAACCACTGAAGTGAATCTGGGTCAGAATTGACCCAAAAAGTCCGGGGAACGTGTTAAGCCTCCAATGACGTTGTCCAATTAAAAAGGCACTATCAGTGATTTGGTCAATCCGAAATACCAAAAATCAGATTTTTGCATTTCTGTACAACGAATAGGTTATCCTAACCTAACCCTGCAATAATAGACCAACACAAAGGCAACCTGCATGACCTAAAAGGACAAATCGATATTTAGTATACATTAGTTCATTACTGTCCGTTCGACACTTACTAGTAAACTACAACACTTTACTTCATATCGTTGATATTGCCATTTTCATACTTTTTAATTCTATATCACTTTTCATTTGGAAAAAATAACTTATGAGAATTCTACAACTTATCCTTCACTCTTAAAATACAATTTTCTGGGTGGATTACTGAAGTGTCTTTTCAAGTTTTAAGAAAATTTGGTTGCAGAACATTTCATCGCCCCTCACCTTTACAATTTCTTCCCATAAATTTTGGTATCTTTTCTCTCCAATAACTGACATGGTTGTGAATTTTTTCAATATCTGAACTGAACTGAAGTACATCAGTACAAACCTGTACTGAGTAGGTCCTGGCTTGGTACACAGATCGAATCTGTGTCAGTGGGATATTACCCTCTGACACAGCCGATAGGTAATTGCATTGCTTTAAAGCATGTTAACATACAATTACATACCTGATTTTATCTGGTTGATGCTTATTTCCCTTTTTCAGAGTAGTGTCATTATTACCAATCACGTGACACAATGTTCTACTCCACCAAAAAATCACGAAGATTTCAAAAATTGAAAGCTCGTAATTGAAAAAAAGAAAGAAAACTGGTTCGTTTCACTCACTACAACAGATCTGAATGTTTTGATAAACACGCTTTCACACAAATGACCCCGAGGTCATTTTAACATTCTCTGCTATTGGAAATCATACGCCACTTACACTTCAATCAAAATTGGTGAATTGAAGTGTTACCATCAGAAAGAAAGGGCCCGTGAAATTTGCAAATTGTTTAATTTAAAAAAAAAATTTTATTATTTTTCAATTTAAAAATGATTGTTAATAATAGATTATAGTAAATTATTTTTTTAATTTCTGCGTAGAATTTGATGAAGCACCATTTCGTTAGAGCCATTGATTTACACGATGTTCATGGTCTGTGGGAGTATCCCGATATGCCTGGGAAATATCCTCGCGAAATTGTAATGTGCGAAGTGCTATATCCCTGTGTTGGTAACGGAACATGATGAATTTCGGGATATGATCATCATGAAAACTGGTATAAGTCTCCCTTGTGTAAAAATGAGTTTGACCTGACCTTTACGTAAATTGATAATTATTTATACACGTGAAGTTTGCCAACATCGGCCTGGTGGAACGAATATGTTTGGATAATCATCGAAATTTTGCCGTTATAATGGAGATTTTACCATCAACAACATTGGTATGTGTAATTAGTTTCATGACATGTTAACAGGCCATTTGGGCATAAAACAAATGAATATGAATTGAAAGGTTTTTAGAGCCGAATAAAATTTGTAAATAAGGTGCAAAGTAAACAACGCTTAAACGCAATGCAATTACCTTTCGCTGTGGTAGAGGAGTAACACTCTACCACAGATTCGAATCTGTGTACTAGCTTGTTGGAATCCCAAGTCAAAGTGAAAGAGCGTAGTTCAAGCATGCACAATTGTAATGACCATACATCATGATCATGAAGTCATGATGTTGATGATCATTGTCATTGTGCACTCCTGACTTATGCCCGATTTATCAGCTGGACTAATGACTAAGACATTATTCGACCCATTCTATTGACTTGTAACTCTCTTTTTTACAATTCGTAAAATCGTTGATTCAGGAACTACAATAAAAGCAGTCCCTATGATATATATCCTTCGGTCGATGGCCTGTCTTTAGTTCTTCCCTGTGTCAAGGCGTCTTGCATTGCCTAGTACACCAACTGCATTTCTCTAAATGCTGTGTTGGCTACTAAGGTTAATTACATAGTGTCACCGGCTTACCGCTTTGCCGCTCTGATGACGCAATTTACGGTCACTACGCAAAAATGTCAGCATCGCTAGCGGGGACCCAAGCGGCAAAGCTTCCAAGCCACAACACTACCGATAAATCAGGTCTGAGCAAGTTAATGCCGTGTTCATCGTCATTCAGTACGCGCAGCCGGCGTGAACATCCGGTGCGTGTATTTCAAAGCAAGTTCACGCTGGCAATTGAAAGTTCAAGGGAATTTTACGTAGGCCTATATGAGATTGTGCGCAAGTTTACAACGAATTAAGATCAAGTCTAGGGCACACACGCAGCATATTTTCCGAAATGGAAATAAAGAAATGACTGTATGATAGGCACACACACACCCAAACGAAAAACAAAAAACAAATCAACCCAACTGGCTGAAAGCAAAACAAACAAACCCCAAAAAGCAAATCAAACAAGCACCCCCAAAAGCCAAACAAATCAAAAACATGTCCAAAACAAAACAAAAAACAACAACGAACAAAACACAGTTTTGTTTCCATGGTAGTCTACAAATTTCCTGACAATTTAAATGCAAAATGCGTTTTTATTGATTATGTATTATTTTTTTTATTTTTAAAAAGGATTTTCCCCAGAGTACCTCAATCATGTCAAATGTAGAGTCCGACATTCGCAAACCATAGGCCTATTAAAAAAACCCATCAATATCTTGACCTATTTGGGAACACTTTTATTTCTATATAAAAAAATTGAGTGTTTATCTCCGAGGCTTGTTAGTTTAAACAGGAGGTATCATAGTAATGATACCTCCTTGGTCTAAACGAAACTCCGGTTTCTCAATTCGTGAAATAAACAATGAAATGCGGTTAACTGCTTCAAATAAAATGCGTGCGCGGCTTATACCGTGAAACAAACTTGTTTGTCACCTTTTTTGTCCTAAGCGATAACGATTAGGCCTAGTTTCCAAACCGAGACATTCAACAGTTGGCCATATTGTTTATATTTGAACTTGTTTTTCTTGCCCAGTAACTCAGAATTTGGTCGGAAATGTGCCTCAGACACAACCTATCCCAATTCAAATTCGGTTCCTATATAGCTGGATTTCATGACCATGTTTTGTTTTTTATTATTACACCACTACGATCTGAAAATGGCATATTCGTGACACTTCGAACAGTGTGACGAAAACACTGCGTACACGCAGCAGCTAAACGCTGTAGTTCGGCGCATATTTTGGACCAATTGCGCGCCGCGTTGCGAAGTGGTATGACTGCACGGCAGTCCACGCGATGGTGTGAATCGGTCAAACAACCTCTTGTTCAATCACCTCTCTGTGTCCTTAAAATATGCATGTAATTTTCCTCAATTTTCTACAGAACGAAAGAGGTTCTATAGCGATTTTTAACTATTTCTTAGTTGAGATTCCTTTACTAGCCTAACAAATTTAGAGAAATCTGATTCATAAACCTTGACCAAATTTCTCGTTAAAAGTTGAGTAACAAATTTTACTTTTCACTTATTTGGAAATGAGTAGCATAAATAAATGCTTCCAAATGTAATGATCAAAGAACCATTTTTGTTTCTAATGTTGTTATATATTTGTCCAGTTATTTCTACATTGTTACAAAAGTGATTTTGGAATATTCGTGTTTTGGGGACGATAATTTTGAGATTTAAATTGCATGTGAATTGCAGGCAAACACCGTTATTTTTGTCAGTTCGGGGCTTTCCACATCATCGGGCTACGCGTGCAGGTTTTGATCCGGTCAGGGTGTGGCGTCAAGCCAATAAATCGATCTGCCCGTGGTCGGGCTGGCCGACTTTTCACAGCGGCAAATCGCATTGAGTTGACTTGAGTTCAAAACTTTAGAGCGGTGCCGCTCCGAGACGTAGTTCAAGCGATAGCGCCGCTTGACTATAATAGCTCAATTCCGCTGAGCGGCGTCACAAAGCGGCTTGACGTGAGCGCAAAGCGGCATGCATACCCCTCCAACAGGCCGTGCTGGGGACCCGTGTGGATTGTGTGGGTAAGCTGGGCTATAGTGGCAGGGTTTTATGTGGGCTATTCTTAATGGGGCCCATGTGGGTTGTAATTGGGTAACCCATGATGGGTTTATGCTTCATGGGGCCCATGTGGGTTTGTCTGGGGCATGGTGGACATGGGTATCATGTGGCTATTCCTGATGGGCCAATGGTAGGCAAACCCATTACTGGGTTGTTATTTGTGTTGGTCCCAGTGGGAATTAATCTTGGCTACCACATCATGTTTCCCCACGTTAATGGTCAGTGGGGCCCAATTGGGTTTTCATGTGGGTACATGGGCTTAGGGGCATGGGATTAATTGGGCTTTCGAAATGGGCCAGGTGGTAGTTGTCCAATGGGTAAATGATAGGCTTCTTTACTTGGGCTTTATGGGGGTTTCTAATGGGGCCATTGTAGGTTCTCAATTGGCCGGCTGAGTATATTTTACTCATATGCAAGGATTGGCATTTCCAGGGCTGCCCATTTGAGCCCAGTGTGGTAAAAATGTTTTATTTAACATTCTTTGGTATCCACCTAATTATCTACCTTTATTTGATAGGTCACACTAAACTCATCCCTTCGATATGAAGGCCAATATAACTTGTACAAGTTTTAATCATTTTAAACTTCAACAATCCTTTAAATAATTCTAATTTGATGCCAATTTCATGTAAGTACAAGTGGTCGACTGGATAGAGCATAGACTTACGATCATGAGGTCCCCGGTTCGAATCCAACCAAGGGGACGTAATACATATTTGTAACCATGTTAGTATGAAGATGCAAGTGATGCTTAATGAATAGTTGGAATTTAAAAACAATATCCAATGTATAGAACTCTTTTTTTTCTTTAATTAAAGATATAATTCGCCGTTAACGCTGGGCGTTTCTTAAGGGTCCCAATTGGGATCCAATAAAGGCCCCATGTGGGTTCCATCCTAGACCCAATTTATTATCCACTTGGGCCCCTGAAGGCCCGACGACAAAATGGAAACCTGGTCCCTCTTGGGCTACCGTGCGGGCCATGTTGAGTGCCAATTGGTATTAGTCTGGGGCCCAGGGTGGCATGTTAGTGGGTATGTAATGACCTTTAGCCTAAAGTTGTAAAATCATGTGTTGTCATGATTCAGAAGGGAAAAGTTACTTTTCTCGACTAAAATGCAAACACTATTCTTTTCCTTAGATCTTCAAGTTTTGCGCAAATATCAGATAAGAAGTTACAAGGTGGCACGGAGGGGGGTAGGACACGATCTGCTCGAATTTGGGACAGTGGCGATTTCCAAACGGTAAGTTGGGAAACTGCTACGTGCACTTACTATTGCAGTATCGGTCCAGTGACCTGAAAAAAGAATCTCTTAAAACCTTTTCCAAAGATCTTAGTAATATCAGATAAATTAAGAAAAATTATTGGCTTCAATAATTCCGTCGGGGTTCGTGGATTAACCCCGCGCAAAATAGTGTAATTTCCAATAAAAAAACGGTCATTAGATTTAAATATTCGTGACCAGGCTAGTCTTTAGTCAAGCCCGTGTGTAACCGTTCGAATGCGTAAGAGCCGCCTCTACGTTAAGTCTTTGAAACAGACTAGCAACCCGGAAGCTTATGCCGTTTTGAATTTACCGTTGCTGTTTATAGTTTTGGGCAGGTCCTACCCCCACCCCCCCCCCCTGAGGTTGCGCACAGAGAAATTACGAAATGGTACAAGCAACACTGTTGGATATTAGTGTAACACATGGGGTTGACATTCTTCCGCTCCAGTGCGCGGCGCACCACCGGCGGCTCCGTTACACCGCGGCCTTCCACTGACCTGCATATTATAGAGGTCAGTGGGCCTACCGTAACGCGGCGGCCCGCACAATTTTATTATAGGATTATTTTTGGATCCCTGTATGGCAGCTCATTCTCAAAATAATGAAGACTAAGTTTATCAAATGATAAACTAAGTTTTTTTTCAAGTAAAATTTTTTTTTAAACAGTGAAATCATCAGAAATGGGTATTTTTTAACTGAATATATTATTGAAAAACTTAGTTTATCTGCGAAAAACATAGTTTTTCATGTCCGGATAATCAGTAAACTTAGTTTATCGCTGAAAACTTAGTTTATCAAATATTTAAGCATTGCGCGTGCAAAAACATAGTTTGTCTGTCATAACATAGTTTTTCGTTGGAAAAATAAGTTTATCATCTTAAAAACTAGTTTATCAATATCTTGAGCATTGCCGTGCAAAAACATAGTTCACAGATAAACTTAGTTGCTTTAAGATCAAACTGTTTTTCAAATATATTGACATTGCGCGAGATAAACTAGTTTTTCACTTGATAAACTAAGTTTATACTTGAAAAACTTTCATGCAATGGCGCGTGCAAAAACATAGTTTATCACAGATAAATGTTTTTTCTGATAAATTAAGTTTTTCACTTGACCGGCACTTTGAACAACTAAGTTTTCAATATATGGGTGAGCATGTACATTTGGTGGGGGGGGGTGTACACGAGAAAAACTTAGTTTTTCACAGCTAAACTATGTTTTTGTGATAAACTAAGTATTTCACTGATAAACTGAGTTTATCCGCTGATAAACTAAGTTTTTTCAAACACGTAAGCGCCGAATTCTCAAAAAATTAGGAAAACTATTTTTACCACTTGAAAACGAAGTTTTTCACTGAAAAACTCTATTTTTCTCAGAAAAACTTAAGTTTATCCTTGAAAACCCTGTTTTTTCTCAGAACAAAATAAAACTTAGTTTTTCTATATTTGAGCATTGCGCCTTGGAAGATGTTTTCAGTCCCTTTGGGGATTGGTTTTCAGTGAGGATGGTATAGTATAATAAAAGTAAAGGTATAGCTTCTTCTTCTTGTTGTTCATAAAATACTGTCCACACTCCCCGGAGAGCAAACGTTCAGGGGATGTGCGCATATTGATAGTAGATTAGTCTTGCTGTGTGTTCAGGTGTTGTTGATTGCTTGCTTGAATTGTAGTGGTTCCAATATCAGCTGAATATTGTTGCTATATGTCATGTGAAGCGAATTCCAACTAAGAATTATATTTATCAGGCAGTCTTTAGGTGGCAGATAATGTGTCAGAAGGATTTGGAGTTACTTGCCGTGATGCACGTGGGGTTGGCTGGAGGTTTCCGACAGGTATGTGTGACGGGAATGGAAGCGTACCGAATATCGCATCCACCTTAGTCTTAAATATTTTATTGTATTAGGTAAGTTTCATACCTAGTGTGAAAAACCGTTGGTGCCTTTTTTTATCTTTCGACTTGTTGTATTAGCATGCGCATCGGATCGGGGAGGAGAGTGTGGCCACAAAAGCTCGCCGTGGTTTACGAGTTTGCAATTGGGTAAAAAGAATAACATATGTTGAACCAGTTTCGCCTGATATTTAGGTGCATTGACTACCTGGGGGAAAGACATTGGGTGAGTCATTGTAACGTCGTATGCCATCGTGCAGCTTCATAATTGTGATTTTATGTGAAATATTAGGCCCTATGAGACACCATGCACGATTTTATTTTTTTCACTATTTGTAATTGTTTTGGTGAGCAAGAATGTCATCTGGCCTTCATGAAATGTCGTCAAAATTCACTTTTTGCTCTCGATGATGTTTCAGAATTGAGTATTAATGCTGATCTAGAGATCCTAGCGGTCATTTTTAAGTAGAAGCGGCACTGTTGC
>JAMKCH010043299.1:0-12782 GCA_023653785.1 Ophioderma brevispina
AGGCAAAATGCAAAAATCAGAAAATCCTTGTGGGAATGTGTCTATAGAGGCCTCCAAAGGTCAGGTTTGTAATGTATAGCGCCCTCTATCACCCATTCTCCATAAAAAGGCGTGTGAAACTAGATTTTTTTAAGAACAATCATCTTTGCCGCAATGAAAATTTTTGTAAAATTTAATAACAGGAATAAAGTATGGAATAAATACAGTCCACGTTGTGTCGAACTGTGTCGCATTGATATTTTTGGTTTTAATTCTGTGTTTTGTCATAAATAAATAACTTTCAAACATGCTGTGCACATTTTTTTCCTGTTCGTCTGTCACCAAATTCCGGGTTTGAACCGGGGTGGCACTCATGTGTAAATGTTTATAAGCACGCGCGTGAATTGACTTTACCCAACAAAGATACCCTAAGCGAGGACTCGGATGAAATATATACCAAAACAAGATTGATAATGCTCAACAACACCCTAAGTAGGACTTGATATGATCTAGCACTAACAAGTATTGATATTGCAACTGGACCAGGGGTATGGCCTATCTTTACTTTGATCATGTGGACCGAAATAGTGAGTTGGGGGTTCCAGCATGCTCAACAACCATTGATTAACATTAAGTCAGAAAAACACCGGGGCCAAAACAACCGGGAACCATCCAAAAACAGCTGTCAACCATCCAGAGTATTCACTTTTCTTTTAACTCATAATTTTGACATACAAACCAACAGCTTAAATTAGGTCCAGGCAATGCTCATCATCATATTAATACCAGAGCCGCACACACCGTGCACCACCATAATCGCTGGGAAACCATCCAGGTACTCCACTTGTGTTTAACATATATTGACCATTGTTGGACCAAAATAAGCAAATAGGGTTTCCCAGGCATGCTTAAATTACCGCTGAAATAGAAAGGAAGGCCGAAAACACTGGAAACCACTCAAAAACAATCTGTGAACCATCCAAATGTCTACTTTTTTGTTTAAATTTATTGTTATTTTGATCATTTTGACCAAAATAGCTGAGTTTTGGTCACCTATGGGACACCCAAAGAAGCGAACCATCATAACCATCCAGAAACCACCAAAAGTAATCAACTTTTATTTACAATCATTATTTTTGACCATTTATATTTTGCACCAAAATAGCCATCAAATCATTGCTTTAATTGAATTAAGTATTTCAATGTGGATTTATATTGAGCATATTTTTTCTACTGATTATCATTGTTTTTATTACATTTATGTTTTTATCAGTATTTTCTAATATTTATATGACCCCTGAGTAACGCATAAACAAATAAAAAAATCCAATCAATTAGAAACGAGCTCACTAACCCGCCCAAGTTTGGTGACACACGCCTTTCTTCGGCGGGGCCGGTTACTCAAATGGAAAAGTAGCGATGGCCTGGGTATATCCAGGGATATATCGGCGATAAGATGGCTTTATTATAATCTTTGATATCAAATCGAGCCTTTCAATTATAACAATTAATCTGGATTTTACAAAGTGAAAACCGCATGTTATGTTTTAAAATTCCAGCCTATCTATCTTGCGACAATTTTGTAAATGCCGATGTAGTTATCGCAGACGCACTCAACTCCTCTGTTATACGGTACTTCCGGGTATAAATAGAAATGCCAGACGGGTGGCAGATCTTGGCCTCCGAAACGCCGTAAAGATGGTAGTCAAAATACGACCGACAAAAATGGTTTGTAAATGGTAAAATCGCTGTATTATGCCATGATAAGCCGCTAGTTTGATCATTTTAACAAGTTACCTAAGTGGGATAGTCCTATTAAAAACACCCTTTCTTGTGCTAAATCAGCTATTTTGGAGACCCAAACCGACCGCGCGGAGCCGCGTTTTGCCTTTCAAGAGCCCCTAAATCCGCGTGTTCTTTCACGAGGGTGCTTACAAGTATTATTTCGATGTGGACTCCCTGGGTTTGAAAGCCCCAGCCTTACTCCTGAAACGCTCTTAAAATGAAAGAGTGAAAACCACCTCTCCAAAAGAGTGAAATCTCACGCCAAAAAAGAGCCAGCTGAATGACGCATCTTTTAGAGTGAATCCACCTAAATACAGAGTGAAAAAATTAACGTCGTAATGCGGAGAAGGGAGTGAAGTGACACTCCTTTTTTAGAGTGAACTAGTCACTCTTTTCGAGCTGTGGTGGAAAGCGTGAACTAGCCCATTCACTCTTGGTTGAGTTGATGATTTTTTTGGGGGGTGTTGAATTTTGGTTTGTTTGGTGAGTATATTGTAATGTGTAGGTCATAATTCTAAGCATCGTGACATGGGTTGGTACATTTACCGAGCACACTTTGGCCCACAACGACTCGAATGGGGTTAGTAAGCAGCCTTTAGACGGAATTTTATTTCGTAAAGGCGCTGAATTCTGAGTCATGTCAGGCAAGTGGGGTCAGTAAGGTACCACCTGACTATTGTGGCGGCATCATTGGCAGTGATCAGTGTGACATGCCCGATTGTGGCAGGCAGCCCGTGACATGCAATAAGTTGTGCGTTTCGTACTCTCAGCCCTGGCCTAGCCTAGCCGGCGCAGACTACCGTATTTTATAGTGATATACAGTCAATAAACATTTAATGCTTCTCCACACTTTGTCGTAGTGGAGCGGTCAGGACTGCAATTGGTCGGGGAACCCCTCCCCTCGGTACATGACAAATATAACCACTTTTTTTCGAATGATAGTAATGTAGAATTTACGAAAATGATGGTTGTGGTAAAAATTTTGGTGGCAGGGGTGTTTTTTTGCCAAACAAAAATCTAATTTTGGGCTAAAAATTCAGAAAAAAATTCATGCTTTTTATATTTTTAAGCCCAAAACACTAGGATCTGATGTGGTGGTATTTTGTTAATCAATCGATCTTTATTTTAATAGATTGTCATAATGGGTCAAAATGCTTACGTTTGGGTAAAAAAATTGGTATTAGTGGGGTGTTTTGGGGGGGGGGAAGGTCTTTTTGTTGGCTAAAAATTAAGGAAAATTAGGATTTTTTCTCTAAGAAACATATACAAATCACCATTCATTTTACGTATAAGCATCATTGTTTTTATAGATCTATATTTCATAATTGTCGGGAGAGCCTGTAAAACTTTTAAGTAGGTGTGTTTAGGTACAAAGTAAAAAATCCCGGTTTGGTTGAAAAATGAAAAACGGGTGAAATACACAACGGATCTAAAGCACTAAAATTGGATGGGTAATGAACTTTCTCTCTGTAGATTTTGATTTCATTTTTTACAAAAGCAGCCAGGAAATATAACAGCAGAGGTATTTTGAATTAAAAAATGTAATTTAGTTTAAAAATGGCAAAATTCTTCAAAATTTCATTTTTACCTTACAATTTTTTTTTTTGTACGTCCTGTATCTTATGGAGTTCTCAGATTTAAATGCCCAGTTTTATATTAATAGTATTTTGATAGATATAAGACAGATTAACTACAAAGTGTTATATCATTTTAAGTCGTCCAATGCAATCAGAAAAGACCTTATGTCGGCAAATTCGCTCCTAATTTGCGTGTAGCGTGTTTGTCAAACATTTAGTATACAACCTTTGGATACTTTGTTTTGCTTGTACATTGCAGACACGCGGTCTACGTATGGAACACATGAGGGGAGGATGTCAAGGTCTTCCAGGGGTGTACTACTTAACCAGTCATAATCGGACGACCATTCGGGACTTGCTGTCCTATTTTTTTTAAAGTACCCCGCACTTTGATAACTGGCAGTGAAAGGGCCAAATTAGATGGGGAACAAGCTAACATAGAGCATATATTTTACGCAAATAAAAAAAAAAATGCGTCAAAATCCAGATTTGTAGCAGGTTCGTAACAATTTATTTTACGATATACCCCCAGAAGTTATAGGGCCAAAAGCACCTCCATAAGGAACACAAACAACTTACTACAACACACGTAAATGGATGGAGATTCATATCTTTGGACAACTGTTTTCTATCAAATTTTCGCATTGAATAGTCTACGAACTTATATTTTTCACTTTCATAAGCTATTCCTTCCTGCAAATTTAAAATATGTTTAACTCTTTCGGGTGGATGACTTTTAATCGTTTAGGAGCCAAAAATGCCTTGATTTATATCAGACATTATCTCTATTTCCTCGACGACCTCCCGACGCTCATATGTTTATTTGATATTGAGTGCAAATATACGTTTTGTCAAATAGTTTTAAAACCTGAATAATAGTTCAACTTTAGCTACACATTAAACATCTCATGTTTTTATGCTCAAATATAGCTGAAAATACTTGAATGAACCATTTACATTCAGTTTGGTATGATGTTAACAATAACATCAAATTGGGCTAATTTAGTCAAACATGCCTTCCGGGCAAAATATGCTTTTTGATCTTTGTCACATGTCCCCTATCTAAGTAGATTTTTATTCATTCTATAGGAGACTAATGTCAATATGTCATACCTCAACAGCTAAAAAGCCCCTGTCACTGGGGAAAAGTGGTAAATCGCAATCCAGATGTAAATCTAAAGATCCATGTATTTCCAACCGTGATCTTGAAATTTTATGCGATTTGTAGATGATCTGTGAAATGTCATTCAATTGCTCCAAATTCCTCCAAGATTTTTTTATCTTTCGCAAGACTCAATCAAGCCCTATATGTGATTTTTAAAGGAATCCTGTGCAATTAATTTACAATTCCCTTATGCGACTGGGATGTAATTTGTTTGGCGATTTATGGAACCGTGCAATTGAACACAATTTGTGGTGTCGATTTCACATCACCTTGTGTTTAACAGAATCTTGTGCGATTAACATAATTCTGTCAATTTAGGAAAATCACTTGCGAGTGTGTACAAAATGTTTGATTGAATTTTGTGATTTAGCAAATCGCTGGTAGTGATTTTATGGATATTGTTGGATTTTTACGTTATCTTAAAAAATCTTGTGGCGATTTTTTAACACAAAATTGTGTATGCTTTTGTGCAAAAATGCAAAGTCCTTTTTTTAAAATTTTGAATCAATTTTGGCATTTTCCCACTTTACCTCAAGACTAGACATCCACTTGGATAAAAAGAAGGTTACAACTCACATCCATTTACTATCAAGGCAGGAAAAAAAAAAAAAAAAAAATTCCCACTGCGCACTGTGAACAGGAATACTAAATTGTACAACGTGAATTAAAATCTGTGGCAGTAGAAATTTTTATGCTACCTGTCAGTTTGTTATGTTGTTTCTTTGGCCGTACTGAACTTTCATGCATAAGATTTCACATTATTTTGTGTGTTTTTACGTTAACTATCAAAAAATCTGTCCTTTTACAAAGTTTTGTACTGCTTTTGGCAAAATAATGGCAAAGTGACTTTTTTTTTTACCGAAATTTGAACCCTTTCGGGGCAAGAAAAAACAAAAATTATTTTTCGGGCAAAAAACCCTAACATTATTCTCGTTCCGTTCGCAAAAATCTGGGTTTTTGTCTTTTGTGATGCTCTTTAGAGTTTTGCCTTTGTTCATATTTTCCAATGTGTCAGTGGTTTCGTATTGTTTTTGTCATATTGTCCTTTTCAAGATAATTTTGTTTGGATAATAATTACATCATCTTCATGTTCGGGCATGCTTGCAAATCACCTTTTCACTAGTTAAGAAGATGTGCCATTCACTAATTATACTGAGAAAAGGGGTGTCATTTTCACTAAAAAAAATCCTCCTCTAAATTCTTAGATTAAAAATTAATCTATGGGATTGCTTTAAGGACAAATTCAAGATTAGATTAAAATTTGTAATAAAAATAGACTAACTTTAAATCAATATATTTTATCTAAGAATTTAGAGAGTATCCAATCTGTGCTCTTTTAAATGAGGTCGAAGAT
Source organism: Ophioderma brevispina (assembly GCA_023653785.1). NCBI lineage: Eukaryota > Metazoa > Echinodermata > Ophiuroidea > Amphilepidida > Ophiodermatidae > Ophioderma > Ophioderma brevispina. The sequence continues at coordinate 5,861 of JAMKCH010043299.1, forward strand.
GATTTTCATTTAATGCTCAAATGCCCTGTAAGAAGATCTTCATCTCTAAATAAAAAATGATATTGGAGTTGTTGAGATTTATGGCATTGGTGTTATGTCCCATAAGGGCATTTTCTTTTCCTGAAATCCAGTTTAAAACCTGCCATAATGATTAATAATCATAACCCCTGATATATGCTACGAAGGGCATGTCCTGTTCTCTGGCAGCGCGGATCTTGCAAAATTCAGCCATTTTGGACAAGTTTAGCACTGTCAGCCCCCGGTATTTCTGACTGTTTTTTCAAATCCTGGATCCGCCCCTGCTCGAGGGTTAACAAATTTACAAGCATTTTCATATCATCATTGCATCAAAAGATTTTATCAGAACACACCAATGCTCAAGTCCACCAAAATTTGCAAAAGGTGTAATTAATTTGCAAACAAAAAAATTTGACATATTTGGGTAGGGACCAATTCCTAATGCGTGAGCTATTATGTATGACTCAATAGTGTGACATATTAACCATTTAATATTGCCTGCTACATCTATATTGTATCCTTTACAATAATAAATCATTGAAAAACGAATCGAACATGTAGGGCATGGCCATAGCAAGATGCAAAGGGTGCAGCAGCCAACAAAATCACAGACACCGCCATACTAAAATGGCTCAAAATTGGGTTCAGGAATACTCAAAAGTGTGATTGACCTGTTACAATGCTGACACAGGAAAGTCTTGAAAACTTTCTTGAGGAAAAAAATGTAACCGGTGTGTCTCAGCTTCCAACAGGCAAGACCCTAAAGCTTTGCATATTTTTTATGTCGAAAAAGCTATCGCTACAACACGAAATTGTTTTTGTTTATTACATTCTGAAACTTTTTTTCTGACCCGTTTCAAAAACAAGAAAACGTTACAAATCGGTTGAAAACCTAAAAAACACCACACTGCGGTAAGGCATAATAACAATTTAGTTTCCAGTAGGTCAAGCGCATTTTGATTTTTCGAGCCCATTTGTAACACATTCATTTTGACTTACTAAGAAATTTGCATTTTTAATACAAAGTTTGGGGAACGGCCCCTGGGTACTATTAGGTAATTCAAATATTTGCAGGATGTAATAAGTGAAAGCCTAATTTAAAATTGTGTAGCTGTGGCGAAAAAAAGTAATCATTGTATATCAATATAACGTTTGGCCAAAAATTCATTTTTTTCATTATTTGCTTATTTTAGGCCCAAATTGGACTCTTTAAACGAAATTTCCATTTCACCAATTTGTTTGGAGCAAGACTATTTTTGTGAATCAATTACAACATAAGTCTACCAACAAGTAACAATTAGTGTTTTTCAAATTCTTGCAGTTATTTGGCCGAAAATATATATGTTTTTGACATTTATTGATCATTTTCTTCAAGTGTTTCACCAAAAATGGCATTTTGATTGGCAAAAACCACATTCTAGCCAATTGTGTAGTATTAATATAGCTGCCAAATTCTGTATGGACACTGACACAATATACAGAATATAATCTATCAACTGTTGTTACTATTAATAATTCTACTTACAAAATAGCTTATTTTAAAATTTTTTAAAGAAAAATTACTATTTTTGTTGATTTTTAGCCACAAATTTACCTTTCTACCCAAAAAGAACATCCTTCTACGCATTTTGTGCCGCAACATTAATCTGGCTTTTTTAAATGCAATGTTTAAATGTAGATCTAAACAAAAAGGTACTTATGTATCAGAATTTGTGCTTTTTGGATTTAAAATTAAAAAAATCATGTTTTTTCCTTTTTTTTAGCCCCAAAATAGGGGGTTTTTTTGGCCAAAAACAACCCCTGCCCACCACCAATTTTTTGACCACAGACCATCATTTTCATAAATCCTAATTATTGTGGCCTTTTGGAAGAAAAGTGTTGTTTTTGTTTACCGATGGGAGGAGTGACTCGAAAAATAAAGCAACTTTTTGAGCTTGACCGCTCGCCTACTGTAAATGCTATGAATGTGACCGACGCATACAATATACTCACCCGTAAAGATCTCTAAGATGTTCTTCACTAATTTCACCTTCGGGCAACCATTATTCTGACGTCTCGCCACTCGTCTTGCCATGTTGTGAGAAATAATACACGCGATTTGCACGGTTCGGATTGGCTATTAGTTCACTCCTAAAAAAAAAAAAGAGTATTTTCTCACTCTTCTTTTATAGCAAAAAGCGCTAGTAAAAGTTTCAGAGTGGGCTTCACGCCGAAGAAGAGTGGCATTTTGAGCCACTCGGTACAGAGTGAGCTCGGTTAACCCCCGAGTTAAGGTGTCAGGCGGCATTTCTCGCTCTTTTAGAGCTAAAAAAGCCACTCGATTAGAGTTAATTTAAAATTACTCAAATTCGAGTGATTTTTTCACTCTTCATTTCAAGTAACTTTGGGGGGGGGGGGACAATTATCGTCATAGGGTACAAAATAAGCAACAATTGCCGTGTCTGTTAATTTCACATGCAAACAAATGTCGGACCATGAAGAATACTCGTGAACAGTCAAAGCTCATTTTAAATAAAGTTTACTTTCGTGTTTTTGTGTCTCACGAGTCGCAAACCCGTCCTTAAATAACGCATTTTTTTTTAGATGTGAAATCATATTTTGTTCGAAATGTCCTATCCATACTACCCTTCAGCCAAGCACAGTCCTTGATTGACACTAACTTTTAACATACATGCAATTGTTTATGTAATTCTGCCCCCTCACGATAGCACTATTATGTGAAATACTCAGGAGCCGTACCATGGAGACAAGTGAGCCAAGGGCCAGGGGAGGCAGAATTGCCCAAGTCATCCTAATGACCGTACTGAAGTTTTGACCAATATGTGCAAAGCGCACAGGAAATTAGTCCCCACAATTTTCCATAAAAGGTGCATGATCCGATCTCGCTAATAGCATCGTCCCCATGACCCCAGATTTATACCGGAAGTGGTCAAAATTTTGGTAGCAGAAGAAAGCTGACTATTTTTCTCATTTCCCCTGTGAATCTTAGGGCTGAAGGATTTTGGATTGGATGTTATTCTGGGCGAAAATATGCCCATTTTGGTTGACCAATATTAAATTTTACAACATCCTCTATGGTGATAGAATACAAAATCCGGTTTCGCCTCACTTCAAAACGGTTGAAATATCCGGTGCGAAATTTACTGATGAGGTTTTGGGGTGAAGGCCATTCTAATCAAGAAGAACGAAAAAATGACGACAAATCGGACCAACCCCTTTAATTTAACCCAAATAAGGCCAAAGTTTGGTTGCATACCTCAAATGGAATGATATTCCAGTTTGTCCCTGGTGCAACTTTATCCAGGGATACTATTCTGGACTTTAGTGATTTGCTCTTATAAGTGTATTCTCATTGGGACTTTATAGTCGTGAAGGCCAAACTTCAGATTAGGTACGAGTCCCTTATAATAAACTTAATTAAATTCCTTATTTATCGCTAAATCCATTATTGGTCGTCTTAGAAAGAATGCCAACTTCCAACAACACCACAACCTGCTACTAAATTTTGCTCAAAAATCCCAATTTATGCACAGCCACACATGCCGCTACAAGCCAAAATGAGAAAGCAAATAGGAACATTTGATCAACTTCTCCCCTAGTCTTTCTTTCTGAATGTTTCATAAGATCACATCTGCTATTTTTTCAGCACCATTGCATTCAATAGCATTCAAAACGAACGGGAATGCACATATGAAATAGAACCGTGTTGGCGGTTTATATGTACAATCATACAATGACAAATTAAAACTACTGTCATGCACACTTACCCTTAACTTCAAAATTGGCCTGGCACAGCAGGTCGTGTTTGCAACAGGTTCCCCAAAACACTTTAAGTGAGGTTCATGTTATGAATTTTATTAGGAAAATATGCAATGCATTAAAGAGTCAATACTATTCTGATTTCAGAATAGACAGACGGATTTTGCCAAGTTTGGACCAAAACTCTCTTTGGTTGCCTATGCTGCGAAAAGCATTTGGAGCTTTCCCCTCTCCCCCCCCCATTTTTGGGTGGAAAGAGGAGCAATTGTCCCCTTGTCACCCTCTTGCTACGAGTCTGGTCTAATGGCCGTTTGATTTTTTTATATTTGAAAACTTTTGGAAATTTACTTCTTTAAGCTTAAATAACTTGCTGTCAAAATGTGGCACAAATACAAATCAAACGCGCGCTGCATCCACACCCACACAACACACACATAAGAATTGAACTTTCAATCTCTTATACAGCCTAAATGGTGCCTCTACAATGTCAATGTCATATATCTTTTGCAGTTCTTTTGAAAATTTGTTTTGTACTCAGTCTACCATCAAACCCTCCACTTACCGAGCTCCACAAAAATCGAACTTGAGGCAATAGCGGACACCGACAGTAATACTTCTACATCACATTGATTCGACACCCAATATTGGGTGGAATTAACAGCCACTTGAGCTTTAATTATATTCCATTTTCAATTTCTGTTTAAAACAGGAGCGGTGCAGAATTTTCGCAATTTAGGGCGGCTTTTTTCAATTGATTTGTTCGAATGTTACATTTTGAATTGCTGATACATGGCATTAACCTAGTTCATAGGAATTTATAAAAAGGCCTTGAAATAAATTGAAAATTTTAAAACTAAGAGAAAGTCACCGTCAAAGGCATATACCACAGTTTGCAGAATGTATTGCAACAAAAAATAGTGCCACAACACATAACTGACTTTCAAATTGTCGTGTCAATGCATTTGTGCAGAAACATATTTTTCATATAGACCCAAGCCATATGATCTACTCCAAATTTTCTTCAGAGTTCAGGTATTGTGCCATGTGAGATGTATTTTCTAGCCCCCCCATTCAAAATGGTTGACTACTGCAGTCAATGCAAGCACGATCTGAAGAGCACCCCCACGTCGCAAATTTAGAAGATTTATTTATGCCCAGTTGTGTTGGTAATTGTCTAGTATTAACCATACGTGTGGAATTTTAAGGCTCAAAAGTGTGCATACTCATAAAAGAAGGGATTTTGTTAATTCAAATCGGTGATCCCGATCCTAATTCAAGCAGTAACGAATTTCAATGAACATCCCAAATTTCTTCTCTGACAGCCGTGCATTTTGAAAGCAGAGAGTTTTCAACTTCTGCATTTTAAAATGTGTTACTTGTAATTACAATTTTACAAGAAGAATACACTCAAATCCAGAATGTAAAGGTGCTGATACAACTATTTTTATTGGTTTCATAATCATAGGAAAAACCATTGCTAACATACTCGCCTTGTAGTACTCGGAGTATGAATACTCTACAACGGCCAATTCCTTCATTGTAGTTACCACATAGCTACCAACGAGTAGACACTGATTACCTATCCACTAGACGTAAACTCGCCGGTCAGGATTCCGTGTTTTTTGGCCGCATAGACGGATAGTGGTAAACCAGAGCGGCTGTCTGTCTGCACCGTCGTGGAGTATCTACGTGGTTGCACCGGCTTCTACCAGCGCGCGCGGTATTTCTCATGGCCAATTTTGTTTTTTTGATATTTTTGGCATATATTTGCATTTTTTATTAACAAGTGCGGGAAATGGGGGTTTTTGATGATGCCCGCTTTGAATTTCGTAAGATGTTCTAAAAAAAACAGTTCAAAAAACGCTAAACGTAGCCCAAGTGTAAGCGCCCTCATTTCATGAAATTCACCCACTCTCAAAATGGCATCGTGGTTACCGCAGGGGTAGCTACGTGGTAGCTGCTTGTCTACTCCGTTACTGTCTACTCAACATCCAGCTTCTCTCACTAGTCGGCCTACAGGGTAGCCATGGGGTAGGTAAAGGAGAGTAGCCCATCATTGACTGTATCGCTAATACCTGGTACTCTGTACGCCTTATCTTGGCAGCTACCCCGCCTCGCAATTAGCCCAGTGGTACTGTGCATAGCTCCACGGTAACATGGTGGTATGCTGCCGTATAGGCCTACCACATGAGTAAGAATCAGGCCGTGTAACTTGAGTACAAGTACATTTTGTGTACTCATACTCTTACTTGTGATGTAGTACCGTACTTTATTAATTCCATTTCATTTGGAATCCATCATGCTAGTTCAAAGTGAGTGGTAATTGTGGGTGTATTACATAGCCCAAGTAAAACAATTCTGGTAGCTAGTGTAGAGGAGTTATGTATATTTGCATTTTTTTTTTTTTTGTTTTTGCTAAGGATTCTTTTTTTTTGGGTATCATTTGTGATAGAGTGACATCCAGGTTATCAGAAAAGTATTGGTCGCATTTTTTTTTCTGAAAAGCGTTGGCCGCCATCTTGGATTTCAAATGGCCGCCATTTCCAAGGATTTTTTGACGTATATCTTTGTTTCTGAGCAATATGTGGAATCCATTTGGTGGCCAAACCTATGTTTCAAAATACTTGGAGTTTTGGAGTATGATAATTTAACCTACTATCTCCAAGTTTTTGGCTTTGTAACACTCGGCCTCGTCCATAATGGGGGGGGGGGGCTGGGCGGATTGTCCCCCCCTTTGAGATTTTTCTTAATAGGGGGTCTTATTATCATTTGCGATTCGGTTTTTGTGTCATTGGGTGTAATAAACAATCCAGTATCACAAAAGTATTGGTCGCGTTTTTTTCTGAAAAACATTTGGCACACAATCTTGGTTTTCAAATGGCTGCCATTTCTAAAGGGATTTTTTCCCTATAACTTGGGTCTGAGCAACATTCACTTGGAAGTCAAAGTTGTTTGCCAAACCTATGTTTTTACCCCTCGTCTGACGCAGCCTGTTTTGTAACACGTTTACAAGGGGGCCCCCCCCCCCCCCCGAGAATTTGTTTAAAAGTCACCGATGCTATGATTTTGGATACCAGTGGATATCTATGGTCCTCCCTCTTTCCATTGATACCAAATAAGTACCAACAGACCTATATGGGCGTCA
>JAMKCH010043300.1:0-24629 GCA_023653785.1 Ophioderma brevispina
TTTAAACAAATTTACACCCAATTTGGTTTTAGTCTATACTTAAAGCCACTATCAGTCGATTTCTTCAAATGTAAACAAATTCGCCCCCCCCCGCCCCCTATTTTTTTCATTCCATTTTTTTTTTGTTTTTTGCACTTTGTATTGGAAATGGTTGTAATTGACACTTGGGCCCATACGTGCAAATTTCATTTTAAATAAAAAGCAATTTTTGACCAGTTCCCACTCATTTTTAATGTTTTGTATTGTTTATATAAATATAACGTAAAATGCATGTTTTGAGCAATTATGAATAAATTAAAGTAATTGGCAATTTGGCCCCCGTCTGCCAATACGGACCAATTCAATTTTAGAAGCATTATATAGTTTTAAATAAGTTTAAATAAGGTCATGTTGTATTGGGTTTTTTTGGGGGTCGAAATGGGGTTATGTGATCGAAACGGTTTTAAGCTGAGATCAACAAGAGGAGAGTTTGCAGAGGGAGCGAGAACTTTATTTTCAAGATCATGTGTGATGCGGCCCGATGAGGCGCCTCATTTGTCAACTGGAAATTATTTTTTGCGTACGTATTGTGGCCGAGAACATAAAATTTTGTGCCAAAAATAAGAGACTTTGAGCATATAACGTACGTACAAATTTGTAGCTTATGGGTTTTGACAGTAACGTATTGGGTCCAACATTAAACATCAAATCTGATTTGGCATTATTGGTGAGCAAACTGGAAGAAAATGGTCGATTGACATGTGTTACATAGTTGCTTATTTCTGAACGATTTCTGAACCGAATTAAGTGATGTTTACATTAAAATATAAAAAGTAATTGTGGTTTTAAGATCTCTTTTAAAATTTATCAAAAATGTGTACTTACTTTGAAGTATGGTCACCCTATCGTTAGTGGTGTAAATTCTTTCGAGTACACCGTGTATAAGATCAAAGGCCTAAAAAGTAAAAAAAAAAATAGATTTAATGGTAAGGTTTTTTTAAAACAACATAAATTAAAGGTGTTTATGGAGAGTTCGTATATAATGCGGCACGGGGGTGGGTGCGGGAGGGTTCCTCTCCCGCCAAAGGGGCGGAACTCTAGCAATGTTTACTTTCCAAAACACATTTTCCCATACATTGTGTGAATTTTGTGAGTGTTCACTTTATAATGATTATAGCAAAATATAGACTAGTTGTCGAGTTTTACGGTTTTTTTTTACTTTCAAATTATGAAAGTGGTCCATTGCGAATTCATAATACAAGTGGGCGTGTGGTGGGTGGCGGGAGAGGTGCCGCTCTCGCCGCGCGAAGCACGGATCCCTTGTTCATTTTCCAAAACACATTTTGTGCTCAATTTTTTATTTGAGCAAACCATAAGTCAATTGAATATAGAGAGTTTCCTATAGGCCTATGAACGACAGAGGGTGGTTTTCGGGAGGTGAAACGCTAGAAATAGGTTTTGTTTTAAAAAATAAAACATATTTTCTCAACATGGCAATTTGATAGAACAAATTTGAAATTAGCAAACGGTACTTATTCATTGGACGAAGACCGGTATCGGTGGGCTTTCTGCAAAATGCAGCAACATCAGCCTTTTATTTCAGAGAATGTCGAATGCGAGGGCATCGTTTCCGTCGGGGCACTCCCATTTCGGAGGTGACGCGTGTGTATGCTCTTAAAAGAGACATGAGGATTATTTTCTAGAAAGAAGGCGCACCCAATTTTCCTCGAACCCCCCCTGTGTTTTTTAAATATTTTGAAATGCTTACCAAATGTAGTGATCCACACCTGAAGTGAATAAGCCGAATCAACGTCCTTATGTAATAAGATGATGATATAGTAACTTTCTGTCGTGCACGACAGAAAGTCAGCATGTTTTGGTATGGGGAACGATTACGATAGCATGCCAGTTCAAAACAAGGTTGCGGTTTTCTTCTTGTGCCACATGGTTTGTCCAATAAAACATTGAAATAGTGGATGAAGCCCAGACACATCAAAAGGTAGCCTTATGGGTTATCACACCCTGGGGGGGGGGGGGGGGGGGGGGGGGGGGGGGGGGGGGGGGGTTGGGTGTGGGGGGGGGGGGCAAAGAGGTCACTGCATACCAGGGGGTGCCTAACCACTATTACCGTACACAAAAATGTATGATGTGCCATTCTGTAGGGTAGCTTAAGCGAGCTAGGGGCTCACAAGAGATTATACAGGGGTCAAAATTGAAAAGTGGTCCAATGTTGTTGATTAAATACCAATTGTTGTTGCGTATGATCACAAGGCTTAAAAAAATGTATAGTTTTGTACTATCTCCGACTTACCCCTATGGAGTTATAAGCCGAAAAAAAACCTTTATTAAGGTCAAAGGTTAATTTAGCTTCTACAACAGGGGTCAAGTACTAGAAAAACGCTTCAAATTTCAGTGTAAAATGGTCCTCATATTATTTGTAATGTAGTTACAAACAAGTAAATAAGGTAAGAGTTTTGACAATGTACAATGTATAGTTACCAAGTTAAACCCAAAATTAACCACAGCCCCTATAGGGGCATAGGGGTAGTACTAACGAGGTGCGTAACTTGTTAATTTCACAGCATTGCAGATGGTCGAAGACTCTTCCTAAGTTTAATTGTGAGAACATTAACAAACACATATGAGACCATTTCTACTGAAACTGAAGCATTTTTTAGTATTTGACCCCTGTAGAAGCTAAATTTTAACCTTTGACCTATAATAACGGTTTTCAGCTTATAACTCCATATGGGTAAGTCTGAAGATTTACAAACTATACATTTTTTTTAATCCTTGTGATCATACGCACACTTTGGGTTATGTAATTAGCAAACAACCATTGGATCACTTTTCAATTTTTGACCCCTTTATAATCTCTTGGCGAGCCCTATCTCGCGTAAGCTACCCTACAGAATGGCCATCATACATTTTTGTGTATCTGTCATAGTATGAGGTAGAACTGGTATAAATGCCTCTTGCCCCCCCTCCCCCCCCCAGGTGATACCAGAACCAACAACCTGGCCACGCCACTGAACGTTCTCGGAGGGGGGTCTACAACAGATCCAGTGAAATTTGAGGAAATTCGTATCCCTAAAAAATATCCTACTGTCATTTAAAGACCCGCTGCTTCAGCGTCGTTGTCAAAACCCAGTGACCCATCTATTTTTTTTTAAAAAGTGTCACCACTATCACCCAAGCACCCCTATTTTGGGGAGTATTTTGAAAATTTTCACCTAAATCGCCCCCTATTCTTGTAAAGAAATTTGTTAAATTTCACCCAACACCCATATTTTGGGAAAATTTAGCAAGATTCTGCCCCGATTCTGAAATTTGTTTCTAACGGGAGGCATTAATTCCTTTTTTGCTGGGACCAACCAGAACAAGGGCTTGGTTTGGAAATGTCATTAACTTAGTTCTCCAGTATCAAGGGTGACTATTTATTAATCTTTCCCTGGAGATGCCCCGCACGCCCATGTCGAAAAAAAACCCAGGCGCTTGGTCGGATTCAAACCGGCGCGCCGCGGCGACCCTCAGCATTACTAACAAGGCACTCTTCCCAAATGAGCTAACAAGCGAAGGTTGAGAGGAGCGATAGATAAGGGTCCGGAAGGTTTTTCATCGCTTTCCTAGCGGATAGCATTAGTACGGTAGATTTTCAATCTACGATTTTCATATACGATGAACCAGAATACGGGAGCCGCTGCTTTTTAGACCATGTTTTTTAAAAATTTGCTTCTTAAGGGCGGTTCATCAGTTTAATAATTCATTGGATGACCAGAGGAGAACTCTACGTGTCATCATTGACCTCTGCACATTTGCTTCTAGTGGCGGCTAGTTCGTACTTCATCGGTGTATCACCTGTGGCAATTTGGTTTTTCCCAATTGTGGAGTGTAGCCTCAGCAGGGGGGGGCCTGCAGTTGGGGTTGTCTGTTGCTTTTTGCGTTCTTGTCAATTGCTTTTTTGCGCTTCAAAGGGCTGGCATCAATTTAATTCCTTGTGCCTTGGAACGAGTTTGAAGTCTATACGAGTGTCCATTGCAGGTACTTCTTCCGCAATGTTTCTTTCAAGGGGCGGCATCAGTATTGACAGGGTGCTTATGAATTTAGACGTCAGCCTTTTTGTTTTCAAGGGCTGCGTCAGTTCCTTCCTTCACTGACGACGATCGGGGCGTACTAGTACATTTGTGTGTATGAACTTAGACTTCAGTCGTGTCATTGCATTTTAAGAGGGTAACCTTTCTCTATACTGCAATATGCTCTAAGAAGCGGGACCGTTTTATATAACTTTTTTGGTGACTAGTATAGGGTGCGCCATTTTCTTACTCGGGTTCTGCAAGGCATAGAGACCATGAGAACCGGCTTTTTAATTAATATCATAATTGGTAGATGAGTATCCAGAGGGCGTCATTGCGTAATGGTGTTTCTGGAGCCCGAATCAAGTTTTCTAACTTCAATGTTTGTGATTTTTTTCTTAGAAGGGGGAGGGGGCGCCAGGCGAGCGGCAAAATGTAATTGGGACGTACCTGTACGTTCTGCCCGCCCCGGTTTTCCTACGCCAATGCACATATACTGTCGTGATAAGCTTAATAGTTTTCATCTCGTCATGCGTGATGAAAGTTTGAATATTATAATCCAATAACAAGTGAATATGAAGACAGTCGCAAAGGTGCAGTTTCAATTTCTGATTTAATTTGAACAGCGCTATTAAATGGTTTTTGTGACTTTACATTGACGTTTGAATAATTTACATGAAATATTATTGGCCTATTAATTTCTATTAATAATCTCTGTGCCAACCACGGATCCCATGAACGACTTTTATGTTGTACAATTGGCATAGTAGGCGATGATAAATAAAACCAAAATATAACAACTATAATTTCGCGGTTCTCGGCTTTCGCGCTTGCTATATTTAAAGAATATAAGCTGTGGGCCGTCCAGTCTATCTTACAACTTGACCTCACATGACCTTTCACCATGGCATGTGTCCTTTGACCTCATCAACAAATGAGGGATCCCATATTGCACCTCTGACAAAAGTTTGAACTTCATCTTAGTTTGTACTATTTGCAATCTAAAGGTTTGGAGTGGCTAAAAACTGAAAAAGAAAGGCTTGACCTTCTTTCTCCCCTTTAAAACACTCAAAACTATTCCTTATTTTAATCCTATGAACTCCACCAATAATTTGCACCATGTTTTATCCAGATCTTTAAAATTTTGACCCGTGTACAACTGAAAATGACTCTTTTTATTGATTTTTCTGATTTTAGCCTCTAACTTTAAAACTATGAAACTCTATGTAAAAGTATTCGATTGCCCTCATCTAGAGCATGAAAATCCGATAATCTACCTTTTTTAGTGCAAAATTGGATTTTCGCCTATTTTCTACTATACCAGTTTACTGTCTTGTGACAGGGCGGGCTTTTCAAATCTAAAATCATACTGTAGCGAGAACTTTAAACATGGCACCTCAATTTACGCCACAACAACGAGCCTTCGCGGTTAGGATTTACTACCAAACTGGTAGCTATGTAGCTGTGCAACGGCAAAGGCCAAACAGGTTCCCTGGAGTGAGAGTATCAACTAAGCCTGCTATCTGTAACATGAAAACCTGTTTGAAGCAGAGGTACTTTGGAAAATGTCAACACAGGACGAAGCGGACGGCCTAGGAGCGTCAGAACACCTGCGAACATTCAAGCTGTTAAGACAGGAGCTTCGCAACAACCCACGCGCAAGCATAAGGAGAAACCGTGTCGCAAATGTCTCACAGACTGCCATTTCAGCGCATCGTTAGTGATGACATTAATTGGCATCCATACAAAACTGTGAGACGCCACAATTTTGATGCAGGTGATCCTCAACGTAGGCTGGCGTTTTGCAATTGCCTAATCAACAGATCACTGCGCTTCTTAAGCTGTTAAGAAAACTTGTTGTTGTTGATGAGGCCAGTTTTACAATGACGACGAATAAACGATGCATTTACCACAATTAGGAGAACGTGTGTAACATCAAGAGCTTTTCGACACGTGCACTCCAGGGCTACCAAGAGCATCGCAAATCAGGGAGGACATTTGGAAGATAGAAACTAAAGGTAAAACCGTTAAGATAAATTACTTTGATGTTGCAATTGTGTTCAACCATGCCTAAGAAAAATGATGCTTCATGGACAAGTCCGTTTTGCTGACTTATTGTTCAGTGGACCATATTTTGAGAACCACTCAACCAAAATGAACAAAAATTCAGGTAAGATTGCAGAAAGTGGAAAAATATCACTTTCATTTTGGGTAAATATTTATTGGGTTACCCGTGGTTTTTTTTTATGAATATGGGACTCTTTTAAGCAGGAGTATATTGGTTGGTATTTTGGTGCATTCCTGGTAGTCTTCTATAACCAATACGATGAAAGTACATAGTTACAAATTAACTTTGAATCAATTTAGCATATTTGTCCAAGCATGCAGTCACTCATTAAATTGACCAAGGCAAAATGTGCAGTGTAATACCAGGAATAGACCAGATATCTTATCAGATTATATATCGAATAGATAATCACCTAATTAAGAAGAGTTAAAGGGCTCTGATATTCCAAGAATAACACAGCTTTAATTGGTTTTCATTCATTATTTTTCCCAATACACCAAGTAAATTAAAATCATTTTATTATTGTAAAGTAGTCATTGCATTTCATTTTGACTGATAATGTCATATGGATTTCTAAAGGTTAAACGATAGTTATTGTAACTGTGGGAGAAATAAATAACACATGTTTTCCTTTAATATCTAAATGCCATAAGGATATGGCCATATACATTTTGAGTAGTCATCATTTAATGTATTAATCAGACGGCGCCATTCTTTCTAACAATCTGCTTCTATTTCATCAAATTCCTACCAGTCTCGACATTACCATGATATCCATCGTCTCGTTTTTGTAACATCTAAATGAACACAATTATAAAACTGTTCTATATGACTTTAAGTACCATATGTTTCCTATTCTCCCTACAATAGACAGTGATGGATGGAGATGCTTTATAACATATTTAACATTGATGCAAGTACACAAATTTCAAGAAGTAATTGAAGCAAAGATTCCAAAGACAATGGCAAACTGTTAAAGCTCATCATTTGAAGAAAGTCATAAAAAACAGTGACATTTCTCAATCTAGATTTATGCCAAAATATGAGAGTGGAAAACCATCCGATCGAGGTTTGTCGCAAGATGACCAAACCATCAAATGAAAATGTTTTCAGGAATACGTGTGCAGAAGAAAGGGCAAAATGCTCTCGGTTTTTATGAATTTCTTTCGAAATTATGACCTGTACAAAATTCTACCATTGTTGATTTTCTTTGCACCATTAACCTCTGAATAAGTTTATATTATAGGCCCTTCATCAATATAAGAAAATATGACATCCTGTAGCTCTAGATTGATGGTGACCTATTTTTGATGCAAACACACTTTATTAAACGGAGGTTTAAATTATTGCAATATTTCTCCACATTCAACGAATAATGTTATGTAATCATAATTACAATGCCTGAAAGACGTGCCGGCGGAACGCGATATCAAATTCATTATATTTAAAAGTTTTAATAAGTCATATGACGATGTGATGTGTTATAGAATCAAGATTGTTACCATGCCTTCAAACCTCATACAGTATATGACATTAGACATTACCACGCAGATGGGATGAAAGGTAATTAAATCGCTAGCGGCGAAACCCAATGCAGTATGTGTTGGAAATATCTGTGTCGTGGTTTCTTTGTGGTTTTAAATTAGAAAATCAGATATTGGTTTTCTTTTTGCCTCTGGAGTGTAGCTGTCGTGTCATATCACACGGGCAACAGCATTACTTTAAACACCGAGTTGTTCTACGCCAAAATAGTGCTGTCGCTCGTGTGATATGACACTGCGATAGATACGCGACAGAGGCTAAAAACGACACCTTTATTCCCCGGGCTTTATTCTCATTCTCAAACATATAATAAAAGGTAATATTTACCCTATCATTATAGGGTAAAAAATGGCAAAATGAGACTGTCGTTACCAAACAAAAATGACAAAAATATAAATAACTGCAATAATTATATCAGCAATATATTTTACATAGGTAACTGTTATCAATTACCGACACTATATGACAGGATATGTTTGTGGTATCATTTACACTACTCTCGCAATCATATGCACATTTTGTTCATTTCGTATTGTTAATATTAACAATTAATTGTAAACGTTAACTGCAAATTAACGTTTACAATTAGAAAAAGTTGCTTTATGCTGAAACAATATACCAATATGCCTTTGTTCGATATCGATTAGTATTGAGTTAATTTCTTACAATGCAACCATCTGACCCACTTCTTCTCACTCTGACACACTTATGACAGTGCGGAAACCTTAACCTCGTCCAACCAAGGTTTTTGTACTACGTTGTGGACAAGGGGGGTGGTTACCACCCCCCCACTCAGATCGTTATAAGCACCGATGCTTATGATTTTGATACGAGTGGATATGTATGGTACTCTTTTCATTGATACCAGAATAAGTACCACAGACCTAGTATGGCGTCAAAGACGTCTCAGTCCGCGAGTCGGAAAAATGGATTTTTCCAAAGAAAAATAGGCGAAAAATCGATTTTGCGCTAAAAAAGTAGGAATATCAGATTTTCATGAGGTTTTCCGCTTCTAAATGATGGCCAAAGACTGTTTTACATAAACATAGAGTTAGAGCCATACTGTGATAATAGTTTCAAAAATGCACCATAATATATCCTTGGGTGGCACCACCGCCCCCCCCCCCTACACTTCGACTTGGGGGGGGGGGGGGGGTACGGCATACCCGAACCCCGGGGAATGTGACCTTCACGCCAGTTATTTCGCTAAAATGACCGTAAAGGGGTGAGAGAACGATACCTAGAAGCTTTTTACAAAAGTTTTTGGCATTTTAGAAATATTTTAAAATCCCCCCCCCCCCGTGGTTGGGAGGTGTGGGTTGTTTTAAAGCACTATTATGCACATTGTTTGAAGAAGCGCCCCCAATTTTCAAAAAAATTGAGATTTTTACCACAGTTGCATTGGTAATACTGGCTATAGTAAAAATATACCTGTGAATGGTTAAGCGCGAAAATGGCTATGTGTCAACGGCTGCTGGAAAACGGCCTTCCAATGTGAAAATAGCGCCGGAAATAAGAGCCATGTACGTGTCTACGCTCATCATAGTTGGTTTATTTGGTTCACGCAGTCAGAGTTAGAGGTCATCTTATCAAGGTGCGCACTATTTAATCATGGACAGACATAAAAGTAACATTCCAGCTAGGCCATTAAGTCCAATTCTGGGATCTCAAGTCTAATTACAAAATCGCTTGATTTTATGATAAATACGCATTTCTTAGGCATTCTCGTTGCGAGATAGAGTTTCCTAAAAATTACAAACCAACGAACTGTGCCAAAATATCAACTTTTGAAAAGGGGCGCTCTTCCAAAAAATGTGCCATTATTGCTTTAACGGAAACACCCACTGAAAGCAATGTTCAGTGATGTCGAGAAATTGGCAAATAAAGCAAAATACGAAAGTAATTATGCCTAAAAATCAATTATTTTGCGAACTTTAAGTTAAAAATGAATTGATAAAGTACTTGATTGTGAAAAGTATAAACTTTAGGATTTTTACCTAGACATTTACACCCTGAACAACTTCTGGGCGATTAATTAATTTAAAAAAATGGGCCAAATCTTGAAGACGGTGTTCATAGTGGATCGGCCAATTGCTTAACTAAAGAGATCCGCTCCTGAAAAACACCCCCCATTTGGAATTTCCATTGTGGATTGGTACATTTACTGCGTCCACTTTGTCTGCTCCCAGTTGAATAAGCAGCCTTGACGGAATAAAGTGCACGTGATACTGTAATTTATTCCGTCAAGGCTGCTGGGGAACTTCAACTGGGAGCAGACAAAGTGGGGGCACAGAATGCAGTAAAGTACCAACCCTTTTCCATTAGCCTTGAAGTGGAGAGTCAAGCATGGCGCGACTTATTACGCTTTCTTGAAGCAAATAAAAACCAAGTATCGTGTTTTACTGTAAGGACTAACAAACAGACTAATTTAATGATTTTCGGCAAAAAACGCCAATCAAACCATTAGAAATACATTAGGAAAATATGGTTAAATAGGGCCGCCAAATAAATATTGGCATGGCAAAATTACAGCGTGTGCAAACAAAAAAACAAAGTATACCTACCACCTTTATCATCATTCATATGTTAACTCCTTTTCAAAGTGGGGAGAAAGGGTTTATGAAGACATGAGGTAAGATGAGCTACTCCCTGTAAAAAGAAGACAAAAGAACGTTATTATCACTTTACGCTGGTATTATATAGGATTTTTTTTTATTCCTGTCGTTCATTAAACAATTAATTGTAAAACGTTAACGTGCAAATTAACGTTGACACAATTAAAAAAAGTTGCTTTATCTGAAACAATATACATATGCTGTTTCTGATATCAGATTAGTATTGAGTAATTTCTTACATTGCAACCATCTTACCCACTTCTTCTCACTCTGACACACTATGAATTCGGAAACCTTAACCCTCGTCACCAAGGGTTTTTTGTCTACGTTCACTGACCCCCCCCCCCCTCGAGAATTCGTTATAAGCACTCACCGATTCGTATGATTTTGATACCAGTGAGAGGTTTATGGTCCTCCTCTTTCCCATTGGATAACGAGAATAAGAAGCCAACATACCGGAGTAGGCGTCACACTTACGTCATCAAGTTCCGCGAGTCGGCAAATATGGCATTTTCCACCGAAAATAGCGAAAATCCATTTTGCCTAACAAACGTAGAATATCATTTGTCCACAATGCTGTTTTTCAGCTCTAAATGATGGCATGACTAGTTTTAACATAAACATAGATTGTAGAGCCATACTGTTCATAATATTGTTCAGCAATGCAACCATAATATTCCTGTGGTTGGCACCACCCCCCCCCCCCCTACCCTTCGACTTTGACGGCATACCCTAACCCCCGTTGAATGTGCTACCTCACATTTTTTTTTTTTCGCTAAAATTACCGGAAAGGCTGAGAGAACGATTACCTTGACACTTTTTTACGAAAGTTTTTGGCATTTTAGCGCACCACCCCCCCCCCCCCCCCGCCCCCTTGGTTGGGACGATGGTTAAAGCACTATATTAGAACATTTTTTGAAGAGCGGCCCCAATTTTTCAAAAAAATTGAATTTTTAACACCGTTTTGCGTTGGGAACTGGCTAGTAAACTAACTATACCTGTGAATGGTAGCTCAAAATATCTGTGTGTCACGGCTGCTGGAAAACTGCCCCCCCCCCCCCCTTTCCAATGTGAAATAGCCGGGATAGAGCCATGTACTGTCTACGCTCATCCCTTAGTTGTTTTATTGGTTGCAGAGCAAGTCACGTTAGAGGTTATCTTCTCCAGGTGGCATTATTTCACCATCAGGGTAACGGACATAAACCTAACATTTCCAGCTCTGCTGCCACTAAGTCCACTCTGGATCCCACCCAATTTCTAATTACAAATCGCTTTATTTTCAGATAAATACCATATTCTTAAGCATTCTCGTTTCACCGAAAGAGTTTCCTACACAATTACCAACGTACTGTGCCAAAATATCAACTTTGGAAAGTGGGGCGCTCTTCAAAAAATGTGGCATTCTTGCTTTAACTGACCAACCCACATGAAAGCAAGTTCAGAGTGATTTCCGAGAAATGTGGCAAATAAAAGCAAAATACGACAGTAATTATCCTAAAAATCAATTATTTTGCGAACTTTTAAGTAAAATTGAATTGATAAATTACTTGATGAAAAGTACAATTTTACTAACATTTACCGCTGAACAACTTTCTGGGCGATTTAATTCATTTTAACAAAAACAACAAGCTCCCGCTCCTGAAACAAACAAATTTGTAATTTCCAGTGGGTTGGTACAGTTACTTTACTTTTTACTGCGTCCCTTGTCTGCTCCCAGTTGTAATTCACAGCCTTGACGGAATAAGTTCACGTGATACTGTACTTTAGTCCGTCAAGGCTGCTGAATTAAACTGGGAGCAGACAAAGTGGTGCAGTAAATGTACCACCCTTTCCATTATCCGTGAAGTGGAGAGTCACGCATGGGCGCGACTTCATAACGCTTTCTTGAGCCAATAAAAACCAAGTACGTGTTTAGAACTGTAAAGGACTAAACCAACAGACTAATTTAATAGGATTTTCATGCAAAACGCCAATTCAATCCCTTAGAACTAACATTAGGAAAATAGTTAGCAAAGGCCGCCAATAAATCTTGGGTGACAACTACAGCGGTGCAAACAAAACACAAGTATACATCCCCTTTATCACCAATCATTATTTATTTTAACTCCTTTTCAAAAGTGGGGGAGAAAAGGGTTAAGTTAGACATTAGGTATATGACTACTCCCTGTAGAAGAAGACGAAAGAAACGTATCTCACTTCCGCTGAGTATTATGTAGGATTTTTTTTATATTCCTGTCAGTCATTAAAAAGTTGTTTTGTGCTTGTCGACGATTCCATCATACTTTACCCAATCAGTATAATAAAAATTCATGTCACGATACCGGATAAGATTAAGGCCATAATTGTACAGTTCCTTGTAAAGTGCTACTCGATCTTCAAATATTATAGTGGCTGAATTTGTAATCTTCACATAGTTTTCTGTTATAATTTGGATTGTATTTGGCAGTTCTTTGCGTGTGACACACTTTTCCTTACATACTTTTCTGAAAACCTATGAAGTCGGAAACCTTAAACGGACCTTAACACTTAATCGCCACCATAGGGGGGGGGGGGTTTCCATAAGTACCCATCATTGGTTTTTTTTTGCGATTCTCGGTTACGCAATCAAATTTTTTCAAGGAGTTTATTTGCTAATTGTCTAATTTTTTAATACTCGCTTTCTCTGATCAAAAAAATTTTAAATCCCCCACGGCTCATTAAAATATTAAGGTGGGTCCCTAGGAACCCCCCCCCCCCCCCGGGCCACTAACGGAAGTGAAAAATCAAGATATTTTACTAATTAAAAAAATTAAGTATAAATCTGGATTTATTTGCTTAGATATATGACTTAGGAGGTATATTAATAATTAATAATCTTAAATCAAATACCCTTTTATAGCTGATAGCACATTTGACGTAATTTTGTCAGCCGTGCTCTTACTGTGTAAGTCTATGGGAAAAATAAGGCGATTTTTGAAGTTTCTGAGAAAAAACATACAAATGGTAATAATTTGGCTATATTTTCATGATTATTTTAATTGGTTATTCTTAGTAGAAATAATTAATTATTTGTTCAAACCTTATATTGGAGGTTGCTTAGGATGGAACTTTTCGACCCACTCTGTTTCGAAGAGTGACAATTCCTCAACTGGACTGGCCGTAGGTCAAGGTCAAATGTCGGATTTTCATTTTTAGTCCTGGGTAGTTGTTCGTAAGTACCCCCTTTAATTTTGTGTTAGTTCATATCAAACTCCAATCGGAAAATGGTTATCTGGGGTTGGGTCCCTAAGGAACCGCCCCCCCCCCCCCCTTGGTCACGAACTGAAGTTTTTTAGCTTGGGGCACTAAGTGTTAACGGAATAAACCACACGGTTTATGTGTTTATTCCGTTAATGGTTTCTGAATTCAGAGGATGTCAGAAAAGTGGTTGTCAAAAGGGTGTCACCTTTGGAAACACCCGGTCTTTGTCCGCGGTGATTTACCTTATTCTGAACAGCAACTCGCAGTGTTCTTCAGAATATTGAGTGGCTGAATATTGTATCAACGCGAAGCGACTCTAATAATTTTTGATTTTATTTGTAGTTCTTTGCGCGGTGATTTAAAACGATGGGTAAAACATGTCTTTGTTAGGTGTTTCAATGTGATCTTCTCCCAGAGGTTCACACTGATATCACGTTGTCTTGTTCTCATCATTTGTAAAACATATCTTCAACTGCATGGACAGAACGGCCAACCTTTGAAGCAATAGGGCAATATTCCGTGACGCTGCTGTTGAATTAATTGATAATTAATATTAATTATTTTTCGTAGCCAGTACTTTGTGCGTGTACAAATGTGTGCTTGGTAACAAAATTAATGTGTATGTATGTGCGTGTATGTGAGAGAGCGAGAGTGTAGTATGTATGTATGTATGCTAATTAGTATGTCTGTATGTTCTGCTTATAGATTCTGTCTGTATGTCTGTCGGTCTGTCGTATGTCTGTCATGTATGTCTGTCGTTATGTATGTCTGAGATGTATGTCTGTCTGTCTGTCTGTCTGTCTGTATGTCTGTATATCTTTGTGTACTAGTATTCTGTAATGTATGTATGTCCCTAGATTGGCGACCGGTTCGGAACGTGCCTCGACACGTTCGTCCGACAAATTTCCAAAATTTCTCGTGATTTAGCTACCTGTTTGCTTTTGTGCATATACATCCGTCGTAGCTTCCGCCGTCAACGTTTTGCGCAATTTGTGAGAAGATGGGGATTACTCAGGAACTAAACGCCCCTCCTTTTAAGAGGCCATGCGATCTGCCGTCTGAAACTAAAGAACACACGCTTCCAGATACCACCACAACCGCAACACCAACCCCCTGACATCGTCCCCCACTGGCCGAGAGTGTCGACGAGTTTACTGGCAAAATCCTCACTGATAATGAATGTTGTCCTATTCGAAGGACTCAATTCCAACTCAGAATCAACATTGCAAATGAACAACATGGTAAGAAACTGAACTTTTATCATCCTCCCGACCCAATCCAATGGTGGAAACTTGTAAAAATCCTTACCTCAGTTTTCATAATGGGAGTGTTAATTTCCAATAGAACAGAAAAGCTAACTAACGGCGGTGAAATACAGCACGATCTTTTCTGAATCGTTATTCCGTATCCTCTGCAAATTCCCCATCCCTGATATGGGGAATCCGTCCAGCACCCATGCTGCCGACAAAACTGGTACCGCTTAGAAACATCAAATATGGTTTCAGACTATATACGCAAGGAACTTCAAACCAAGTTTCAGAATAAAAATCAAAATGGTGGCAACAAAGAACCCAACCAAATTTCAAAGACTAACGAACTGAACCTCTGGCAATCAAACAAAAAGGGCAATTGAAATTGTCAAAACATGATTGTAATGGTATTCACAAGTTAAGTGTCCTGTCAAAAAAGAAACTTGTCACTGAGTTTACATCGAGAAAAGCCGTCGTTTACTAGAAGAATGGAACCCTGAGTTGGACGCATGGAATGATCTCGTGATCAATGAACGTACTTCCCCCTCTTCGACATGGATAATCTGAGTTTGAACAATGCCGTTCAGAAAATGAATACAAGAGCAAGTCTCGAACTGCGCCTAACAGAAGCGCACCAGGGTATGACCGTATAACATATATGACTTTAAATTAGCAACGTGATAACATCTTAAGTCAATATTTTAAAAACACAATTTTAAAAACTGTAAAATACCTAGTGATTGGAAACATGCTATCATCAGTTTAATTCCTAAATCAAGTGTTGACTCAAGAGACTTATCTGAATGGCGTCCAATCGCAAAACTTGTCCACTATATACAAAATGTTTATGATGTTTTAGGCAAGCGTATAATCCCGTGGATGTTTGAAACAAATAGACTTTTTCTCCTACTCAAAGGGTCTTTACCACGGAAGGGTTTACAAGACACGTTTTTATTCTTAAGCAACTCTATTACGACTTCAGACAACCACTGGTAACTGTATTTATTTTCTCTTCTGACTTGGCAGATGCATTTGGAAGTATTGATCATGAAAGATGGTTGATGCTTTAAAGGGCCTAGGGTATCCTGAAAATCATTATCCAATTTAACTAATGACATTTACACACAGATTCTACTTTCAAGTTGGATACAAACTCAGGTCTTACGGATCCTTATTGGTGTCAGACCTAGATGCATCATTCAGGGTTGTCCGTACTCTGTGATTGCTTTTGAGCAGGGGATAGACATATCTGCTTATGTGGTTATGTAACAGCAGCCAGCCGTCCATTCCCAATAAAGTTTTCACGGGTTGTCGATGCATTGTCTTGCAACCACTGACGAAGCTTTCTATGTTGACATTGGATCCAAAACTGAACAGTTCATTGATCACTCTGGGTAGAAAATTAAACCTCGTAAATGTGTCTATATTGCACGGGCAAAGGTCTGGCAACAATTGGTATCGCAGGGATCGTACAAGAAAATTCAAATTGAAATTCAAGTGTGTGAGATACCAAAACTTGGCAAATCTGTAAATACCATATCTGGGGTCAATGACATCAGTTTGGAATGGTAAACACTAAGTCCTCCAGTTTGCTGATTAGTTTGCATCTCTTTCTCAATTTTTTGGAAAAAATCGATCGTCGCTGCTTTCCCTATTGGTGGCCAAAATTTGTGCAATCATATCATTTGTCATTCTAAACTGAACTTTTACCATTATCCCCGTTTACCCTGTCCAACTTCACAGCTCAACTGGTTTGTAAGATGAAAATTGTTTATCATTTTATTAGATCTTGTTTGGACTGAACATTCCTAATAGGGGACTCATGTTTATACCTAAAATTTGGGGAATTTGGTGTTATCCACTCCACCACACGTACATGCTAAAGATTCGTTTTTGTTATCGCTTGAACTCTTGATGATCATCAAACTAGACATAGTGCACGCTCATCACTTGAGCTACATATGAAACAAACGTAGGTGGAATAAGAATAATATCGATTCGTCCCATTTTGCTGGCTATTGCACTGATGAAAACGGTAGGTTGATAAAGCAATTTGCTGTGTTTAATTGGCCCAATCGGATTTTGGAATCGAGCGTCACATGACTTGGTGTTCTGCGTGACGGCCTTAGTTTGAGATGTCAGGGGACGAGTCTGTGTACATCTCCTCTCTTGATCACGAGGTTGCTATTGTTTTGGCGCAATCAAGCTACCACATTCAATCATATCAAAAACCAGCATTTGAATCCTCCATCACCATGTTTACGACACCGATTTTCCTCAGGCAATTTTGAACACGCCTGCATCGATTTTCAATCTCGAACCATTACTCACCAATACTGCAATCAATATAATCTGGTCAATTCATCTTTAAGACCTCTGTCCCTTCTTGAATGTAAGACTCTCTCTTTGCACTGCTATTAGCCTCGTGTTATCCAAAGTCATGCTACTTTGTAACAACCCATTTGACACTGCTTCTCATGTTCTCATTGGTTGCATATTTTCAATGACAAGTATATCAAACGTCATGACATGATCGTTACCATATCATCTCAACTTCTATTATCCGTCCTCAGTTACTGTGTTTAAACAAGTTAATTACAGGTAACATGCTGAATGCCAACTCAATCAGTTTATACTATGTTATTCACAGAAAACCGGACTTACTTCATCCTCGATGATCATTTGAACAGGCCTTAGCTTGTTGAAGTTTCTTTTCTTCGTCGCCGTATGACGCTTGTTTTGCCAATGTTAACTACCAAATTTTATGTATACAGTCCTCTGGTACAAAACTCATCAATCTCGACACGACATACTCCTGCAAAATCGTCATCATTAATTATAGGGTTCTACAGGGTGTGTCCACAAAAAGGTGGTGCCCGTGTTAACAAATACTTGGGTTCTCCCCGGAGAGCAAGCCATTGCCAAGTTATGTGAGCATCAGCCTGGCATTGGCTCAAATTGTGTGG
This sequence comes from Ophioderma brevispina, assembly GCA_023653785.1. NCBI lineage: Eukaryota > Metazoa > Echinodermata > Ophiuroidea > Amphilepidida > Ophiodermatidae > Ophioderma > Ophioderma brevispina. The sequence continues at coordinate 17,713 of JAMKCH010043300.1, forward strand.
CAAATGCTGTCGGGTGCGGGTCAAATGCATCAGCGCTAATCTGTTTTTTCGTCTCGTCGCCCTTTCATTTGCCATTTGCCTTGGGTATGGGTTTTGCTCTTCACATATTTCAGTCTTATGCATTATTAGTAGCGTGTGTGTTTTCCTTCTTTGTTTTCTCACTTTTTGCTTGGAATTAGCCCTCTTAGAAACGTGCGCCTGCTCGGCGAGCTATATGTGGGCGTTCGCTGTAGTTTTTGTATAATTGCCGGTTCTAATAAATACTTGAAAATATATGATTTTTTAAATATATTTAAGTGTGTGTGTATGTGTGTGTGGGTGTGTGGTGTGTGTGTGTGTGTTTGCTCCGGGTGGATGCGTTTGTGTTCGTATGTGGGTATAATTATAATTGTACATCTAGCTTGTTAAATTATTCTAAGAGTTTTATCATGTAATGTGTCTTATTTGTACTTATATGGCCGCACCGTTTGTCATGTATGACCACTGTTGTAAAAGTGTTGTTCCCAATAAATTGATTGATTGATTGTCCCCTTTTCTCACGAAGAATATATTACACCGCAAAGGCAACTGAATAAATTCCAACATCAAACTTAAACAACTCTCAATACATCAACATAAGAAAATGATATGAGTAAGTAATTATTACTTCACCCAAAATTTTCTTTTACGTCCCTAAGGATACTAGAACTTCTGAAACACGTGTACATTATTCATCTTGTTCCAGAAATACACACACTGGCCAAAAGTAATTTGCACATTCAGAAAACGAAATTCATAATCACCATTGAATTCCAAATTCTACCATGGATTCTTGACCACTCATTATTATTTAATTTCTAAAAGTTGTGTTTTTCATACCTATGTTATCCCCAAAATCCAAGAGAGTGAAAAAAACTTTGATTTGATTGTCACGTTCCCTAAATCTGGCGGATAAAAGGAACGCAAACATAACTTTTGTCGATTGCACTCCAAAAGGATTACAATCACAGACACAAACGATATGGCTTCAAAACAGCCACTATGGATTGTATAACGGGTTCATTAGGTGGTTTACTTAAATTTTTATGGGAGAAAGTCATAGTGGTTATGTGGACTGAAACTAGATAGAGTCCATAGAAGACGTGTTCTTGAAATGCAAATTCTAATGCTACCTCACGTGGTTTACATCAATCATGTTTAAATTACGCGTTTTCCCATTACATGACAAACAGCACAATGTCCGGTGGGCATTAAAAGTTTGTTTTCATGTTATCCACGTGACCTCTTTCTTGCCATTAAATTTCCCGATTCCAATGTGTTTAACGTGCTCCAACTCCAATCTTTTATTGACAGTATCTCATTCGGTCCATACAACCACAACCACAATAATTTTCGCCCTAAACATTTAGTGTAGACCCTGACAAACTCGGAAAGTTCATTTAGCGATTTCTATTTTTGCAGGCCATTTTTTGACGTTCTTCTGCGTGTATTCCTCCTGGAGTACAATCGACATTTATCATTAGCCAGCTTCTTTCAACACCGCCATATTAAGGATAGATGAAATCAAATTGACGTTTGGTCACCGACTTGATTCTGGGAACATCACCTGTTTGCAAACCCCAAACCCAACTTTGCAATAATTACGTAAGGTGGTAAGTCAAGAACTCCCTGATAAAACAACCATTTGTTGGCGAGAGTGCCATATGTCCCCCCTCTTCGAAGTTTCTCCAAGTAACAAATATTTTTTTTTATTTTTGTCCTTATTTTTAGGGTATTTGTTAGTGTAAGCCATAACTATAAAGATTGTTTCCTACAGAATTTTAAGAGGGGGTCATATGGAACTCTTTCCACAATTTTAAATCAATTTGTGATAGCAATTGCTTTTTTTTTCTGCATTTTTGCAATACTTTTGGCTAGTGGTGTGTATATTTTGAACAGCTTGGTAGCTTTAGAGTGTTTGGTCACAATCCATAACAAACTACAAGATTTACCGGCCTCATCCTCCTCTTACCCCAGCCCTCGATTACTTAGGCTCCACATTTAAAAAAGAAAACAGGCTCTAAAAATTGAAATATAGGTTACCTCGAGAGACCTTTTTTTACAACTAACATATATCGATAGTTTGAACCCCAGGATTACGAATCAAGGCGTAAAATTCGCAGGATTGCAAAAAAATAGATATTACGCAATAAAGATTACGTCATTAAATTTTAGTGAAATAATTAAATTATACAATTTCAGTTTCCTTCTGGCATATTTGAATAGAATCTATATCCGGGCCTTTATTTTAACTTTATTGAAAAAGCTCTATGATATTTGCATTTTGTGTAGAGGACTTTTTAAGGTTATTTCTTTCCATTGACTGCCATGTAAAAATAAAACTTTCAAACTGGCGAATTTCTCTGAAAACGCAATTTCCTCCCTGTTTTTTTTTTTTCCGGTGGCTAAATACGACTATTTGCTCTGGGAAGCCAATATTTTTCTATTTTATACATTTTTTCATTATTTCACCATTACCTATTGATGTGCTTAGAAATAAACTAACTTGTATTTCAAAATATATACAGTTATGCTGCCTAGTGACCACAATTTTATACGTCCATCAAAATTTAGGTTCACGTGTAAAAATAATGTATTTTGTTTTTATTGCTTAATATGATACCTTGTAACACTCGTTTAAAATCAAGACAGTTTTAAAGCTTCCAAAATGATATTTTTTGCCATTGATGAAACGAAAAGAAAATCTAAATTTCATGTTTGTCAATATAAAAATTAATTTAAAATCCATTTATATCGAATTATATATTTAACACTTTTTGAGCTCCATGAACCTTACTTATTCTTAAGCTTTCTTGATGTGTGATACTTAAAGTTATTGCAGTGTTTAATAAAAGGGATTAGGGTATCACTTTAAGGGAAACATAATGTGACCTATCATGTTTCAATGTTTATCTAGGACGCCCTCTGTTTTTTTTACCATAGGCAAAGTACTACCGCAGTATTGCACCTGTGATAGACGAACCCCTAGCATCATACCAGAACAAGTAGGTTTTCGGCCAGGCAATCAACAACAAGCCAAGTACTCACCTAACTCAACACATTGAGAATGATTTCGAGAAGGGTTCGGTAACTGGAGTCGTGTTCGTCGACTTATCAACAGCGTACGACACTGTTAACCACAGATTCCTACTCCAGAAGATCCTAGCAATTACCAAGGACCTCCGCTTGACTGAGCTTATCCGGATTGCTGGCAAACAAGGATATGTTCTTTGTTCAGCTAGTGGCGAAGAAGAGCGCGTGGCGTAGGCTCAAGATAGGTCTACCACAGGGAGTGTGCTTGCACATCTCCTTTTCAACATATATATATACCACAACGGACCACCCTAGGAGTGCAGGACCTGTCGTTTGATTTATGCAGACGATCGTAGAATTAGCGCTCAAGATGCCGACTTCACAGTTTGTTGAAGAGAGACTCTCCAAAGTTTGGATGAACTCACTGCCTTATTAAGAGGAAACACCTACGTGCAAATCCATCTAAGACACATGTGTGTGATTTCCATCTACACAACCGGGACGCCAAACTTCATCTTAAAGTTACCTGTTCTGGAACTCCCTTGAGCATGGAGCACTGTGAATAACCCTGTCTACCTAGGAGTGACCACTTGACCGCACATCTCTGCTTATAAGAGCCCACAATCGAGAAGACAAGACAAAGTAGTTCACGGCAATAACCTTTTGACACCACTGTACCGTATGGGGTTCTCAGCCCCACATACCCTAAATCTCGCACTTGCCCTGTGACTACTCATGTGCGACTATGCCTGCCCTGTATGGGAAATATCAACCCATTCCAAGAAAGCTTGATTCAACAGCGTTAATCCTCCTTGCCGGCTCATCACAGATGCCCCGTCCCACCCAACTAAAATCTTTGTACATCCTAGCAGGAATTGCTCCACCAGACTCCGGCTAGCGTAGCCAGGGAGCATGCAAGAGCGTGCTGCCAAGTATCTAATGTGCAGCACCCTATGGTCTGGCCAGATACCTGCTACCAAACCGCCTAAAATCCAGAGAGCCAATCTTAAGCAAAGTCCACCTCTTGAAACAGTCTCTAAGGAGAGTCGCCTTTTGGAACGAAGACTTGCATCAACCAAGTCACATCTATCGGTATTGAACTTGTGAGCATCTTCCACCTGGTGTTGACTCCTCATGGGCTGAATGGCATGCCTCAATAGATTTAGAACCAGAACTGCCGATCTAAGGTTTCCTTGCAGAATAGGGGCTATCTGGAAGAAGATCAGGAACTACCTGTGGGTTGTGGAACACACCACGTACTGGAACACCTCTTGGTCTGCCCCACTGCTGGAGCAACAATTCACAAAAAGACCTATCGGAATGCAGTGAAGCGCCGAACGTTGCAGCACCCCATCTCTTTTTTTGCTGGATCATATTTGAGAACCCAACACAGTGTTTGGACCACGATAGAAGAAGACCCGCAAGTGATCATTAATTTTCAATGCTTTGTAAGTCTGAAGTTACTGGTTTTTTTGCTATTTCTCTACCTCAGTTCACACCCCATCCTTACCAATATGGTTGGGCCGTGCCCCCCCCGCCTCCCGCCCCCCCCCCCCCCCCCCGTGAATTTTCTCCGGTGCCAATGCCAAAGCTTCGGTAATCATTTTCTCATGCCTTTTCGGTCATTTTAGTGATTAAGGTAGCACCTGTCACCTGGGTTAGGGCATGGCCGTCGAAAGTCGAAGGGTGGCGGGGGAGGGGTGGTTGCCACCGCAAAATATCATATGTAAAACGAAACCAAAAACTATTTCCTTTTAACTTGGGGCCTGCTATATCGTACAATCGTCTCCCTCGAAAAGTATCTTTGATTTTTTTTTTGTCGTGGCACGACAGAAAATTCTAAATCATCCATCCGATGAATCTTATTAGATAAAGACGGCGTATCCAGCTTATTCACTTCAGGTGTTATCTAATTACCGGTAATCAATTTCCCAATAATTTAAAAACCAACGGGTTTGAACAAAATGGGCACTTATTCGGAAAATGTCCCCGGTTCTCGTTGGTGCATAAGGTCTTCTGCCATCCATTGGTGCATAAAACACTTTTGGCCGTTGGAATTTTTTTACCAAAACTCTGGTCATTGACGAGGTTATCAAAACAACCCCATAACAGGAATAAATTAAAATTCGTTATACAGATTTCAAAAATTGAGCGGGTCCAACACTGATATTTAAGACGCGTAGCAAAACAATGGGCATTCACTCTCATGCAACGGACTTTTTTCTTTTTCTGCAAATTTACTCGTAAAATCATAGACATACATACAATTACATTAATTGAATACAATTCAAAACTTTTAACGATTTTAGGGGCAAAACGAATTCTGAATAGTACCACAAAAATGCTTTTTATGCTAATGATAACACGCTCTCTGGCCGAAGTTTTAATTCTTTTTCCAACAAAATATGCGCAAAATAGTTTCAAGTCAAATGTCGCGCAATACTTAGGGCGAATGTCAAATTAGGAAACCCAAATGTCAATAGGCCAGCCTAATCTAAACCCAATAGGATAAAAACGGAACATGTTAAACCTGGCCACACCGGATATCACAAGATAATTCAAATGTCAAAAAGGGAAAACAAAAAAGGATCCACATTTAAACAAATAATGCCGTAACAGCAGATTTCAGAACTGAGAACGTGAATTTATGATCCCTATTTACCGCACGGTTTTGGGACTATTTTAAAGTTGCAAGTGGCTTTCTTAACATCGAGATGACACTGCCTATTCCATCATCTAAATTGAAGGCAGAGATGATTTCATTTTTATGACTGGCGAGATAAGACATGGCAGTGTAGATTCTTGATAGCAATAAGCTGCCATCATCATATTTTCGTTCGTTGCACCCAGTTAGTGATTAATTTCCCCATATATCACCTTGGAGGGGATGTACCCCTGACTAGGATGAGGTATGTTTCCGCGCCGAAAAAGGCTGCACGTTGGCGTGCACTGCCCATTTAAAACTGGCTGCCATTGTTTTATGTAAAAAACCGCCATTTAAATTTTCATTCAGACAAAAAAATTCTCCAAGATACACAAAAACATGTTTGTAACTTGCCTGATGGGGCTTAAAATCCTGGAGTCCAAGATGCCGCCGCAAGGAGGAATAACATTTGCTAACTGAACTTAAAATGGCCAAAGTGTTGAAATAAGAACTGGGTGATATTTGGGAGCTCCAAAAAGAATTTATTGGCATTATATTTTAAATACAGGCTTGTTTTTAAAGATGGCGGGTGATTATATTTGCTCTAGGATATGTAAACCAGAAGAACTGCAGCCCCTCAATTATTTCGACGTTAAAGACAACACTTTTTAATAATTTACCCTAAATCATTTCAAGATGTAAAAAAAAATATTAAAGTGGTATTGACTGTCCTACCTTCCGAGTGCCGACATAGCTGGTTACTACTTGGGTCATAAACGTGTAGTTAAAAAAAAAAAAACGGGGGACTCTATTAATAGTTCATATGAAGACAACAGGCTATATCAACCCAATACAATAAAAATTCATAATAAGGGTGTGGATTGTATTAAGGTATCAGTGATGGCATAGGTGTTTCCCAGTTGAAAAATAAAAAATATGATTATGAAGAAGGAAAAATTGTCTATATTTAGAAGGAAAAATTAAATATGGTGACCTAAGTTTCTTTCGAGCACACCTAAGTGCTATCGTTGTTTCTGTCTTGTACCACAGGCTCCTTCTCTCTCTCTACGTGTCTGGATCAGCTTCCTTCCAGCGTCAACTGTGTTGAGTGGCTGCATTATCCAGACGTACGAGAGAAAATTGCGGGGAACATGGTTATCAATAGTTTTCGTTATGCGTTCTATTATGTCGAAAAGATGTGCGGGAGTGTTTTTCATCTTGA